>OMKP01029990.1:0-18526 GCA_900302375.1 Bathygadus melanobranchus
TGGACCCAGGAAGAGGGTCGCACCAATACCCAGCAACATGTTAGAGAGGAGAAGAGTTGGCCTATACAGAGTGGCAACAGTTACAGCAAGACAATCACAACGGTCTCTTAACACACCAGAAACTGTTTCAGAAAATGTTTGCAGTGTGTAATAACTAATAAAAGCTAATAACATCATGGCGTCATAATAGAATCATCATGAGACAATATATATGTATGCAATATATATATGTATTTAGATAAACAACAGATGTTTCAGTCATAAAGTATAGCTTTTTTGATAGGATTCCTGGAGTCGACCTATAGAAACATCATATTTTGGATCCATCTTATACAGCTTGTGCGAAATAATGAAAGATTAGAAAATATATAATACATACATGCCCATTTACCCAGCATATAGGCTTTATTATTGACATATATGAAACTATTTGCTCATGCAAACAATATAAGTAATCATTTTTGTTTTAATTTTCTGTGTACTCTTCACTAATTATGAACATATGTGATGCTCATATGCTCACCTTGTGTATTGTTGCATTACGGATCATTGGTGACATTGGTGACCAACACACTGTTGTCTTGTGTTTCTGACTTTTACTTCTACACATAATATCAAACAATTTACTATTTCTACTCCCCTAAAAGTTGCCTCATTTCAGTTAATCCGCACATTCCCCACCGCTCCCCGGTCCTATTGTGCCTAGACACTGCTTGCGGATTGCTGACCGGGGCTCGAACGTACCGGCGCGCTATTGTTCCTCCCTGAAAACATTAGCACGTTGGCCAGCGCGCACGGGAACGACCCACACTTCATGGATAATATGCTGAGCTGGCTGGCGGGACGCACGGGCACGCCGCGGGCGCGCTTCGCTTGCATTGGGGACTATGGGGAGAGGATTCTCCACGCGCGCTCCAGCGGCCACTTCGTGGACGCGCATGGGTAGGCGCGTTCAACGGCGGGCGGTATAAAACTGAAGCGCCAGGTTCTCTCAAAGCTCTACGTAAAAAACAGCCGCTAGGCGCGTGCCACACCCGAGCAAGTTCGAATAGTGCCAATCTAGGTAAGGATCTGATTCTGTTCATTCAACACAAGTTAGGGGAAGCTACTTAGCATATTAGTCTACTGTGCAATGTATATGTATGTATATAAGCATTTCATTTTTAATCAGATCGTTTGGATTTAATCAGATTGCTTGGATCAAATTACAATGGACGTTGAGAGATTTCCAATCTTCTTGAAACACATTTTATTAATTAATTTTTGGACATAATTGTATGGATAGTTGATCAATTTCCTGTTCATTGATATCAAAATGCACATTTTTTTTACATTTTCTTAATTGTGTTTGCTAACTAATTCAAATCTATCCAAAGTCATAGACATCTACCTTCACTTAAGGTCAAGAAACTCAATGTATTCGGCATCTGAGGTTGCTTGTTTGTGAAATCGACCATAGATCTACAATTCTTCTAAACAGTATGTGTTCCTCAGGTGTAAACATGTACAGACATACAAGGTATCCCATGAACCAGCCCATGATCAACTCTGGAATCGGCATGGCTCCCTTCTTCAAGGTAAGTCCCATTGCACAGAGATGATCACCTCGTTGTTAACCAACCCCTGATGCTTAAAGGGGGTAGAAACAGAAAAGTAATTTTCATTGGCTTGTCTTGGATCCCAGGTGACCGTGTTCGAGCAGGAGCATTTCCAGGGCAAGTGCCAGGAGTTCACCTCCGAGTGCTGGAACATCCAGGAGTGTGGTCTGGACAACATCCGCTCCATCAGGGTGGAGAGCGGAGCGTAAGTCTCGTATTTGACTTGACCATGGTGTGCTGCTTGTCTTTGCACCTGTATTTTTTAGAGTGTCTTAGAGCTTTTGAGTCGTGAAGGTGGACAGGGTGTTTGTCTCCCAGGTACTTGATTCGATCCCAACGGTCCACTGTCTGTAGACTAACCTGTATACCATCTGCATGATGTTCACTGTAAGAAGTGTTGGGTCTAAAGCTTCTGCTAAAATAACTAAACTACAGAAACACAATTCAACAACACATTCATTCAACTCTCTCTCTGTCACTCTCTCTCTCTGTCTGTCTCTTGCTCTCTGTCTCTCTCTCTCTATCTCCGTAGCTGGGTGGGCTATGAGCACCACGACTTCCAGGGCCAGCAGTTCATCCTGGAGAGGGGCGAGTACCCCCACTGGGACGCCTACAGTGGCTCCCTGTCCTACCACGTGGAGCGCCTCATGTCCCTGCGCCCCATCTACTGCGCTGTGAGTCGCGTGTGACAAGAGTGTCGGGCCGATGGTTCAGTATGAGTCACTCATCGTCTCTCGGTGGCATCGTAATCAGCAACGTAAAAAGTTGTTTTGCGGTCAATAGACCCTTTTCACAAAGAACGAAGTACGTTTCATTCGAGTTCTATCGTTCAGTATGACCAACCTCGTGATCTCTCTTGCTTCCTCCGGTCGCTCCAGTCCCACCAGAGCAGCCGCATGATGATCTTCGAGAAGGAGAACTTCATGGGCCGCAGCGTGGAGGTCTGTGATGACTACCCATCCCTGCAGGCCATGGGCTGGATGAAGCCCGAAGTGGGCTCCATGCATGTGCAGTGTGGCGCGTAAGTCACACAGGGACCTCCCCATACACAGTTGAGATGTTCACACACAAGACGCTCATTCAGTGAGGATTCACTGAAGAGCCTAGTTCCATATTCACATTAGTCACTGGCTAATGGCATCTCTAATGGCATCCCTTCCAGCTTTGTGTGCTACCAGTACCCCGGCTACAGGGGTCAGCAGTACATCATGGAGTGCGAGAGGCACAGCGGAGACTACCAGAACTGGAAGAACTGGGGCTCCCACTGCCAGACTCCTCAGATCCAGTCCATCAGGCGTATCCAGCACTAAGAGGAGGCCAGGCTGAGCCAGAGGCCCTGGTGAGCAACAACATACGACCCCATCTAACAACCCTGTAGCCTATACGTCTTCATTCCTCTCCTTTGCCTCAAGCTTAACCCCACAGCCCCCACATCACATCCTGACCTACTCTCTTTAATTTTTCCCCCTAACACCAGACCAGCAGAGCCTCAACAGCTACCCCCTCCCCAGGGAATGGAACCCGCAACCTCCGAACTTAACATCTGACCCGGAAGTAGAACGAGAGACAATATCGTACTGTTTTAAGCACACATATAGACACACAAGCCCTCACACGCTCAAACAAACACATACTGAGAAGAAACACTCCCCTGTTAGCATGGTGGTCTATTAGGTTACCACTGATGCACACGGGGACAGACGCGCACACAACCACACACTGTACACACCTACGCTGCACTCCTGAGCCCAGTGCCTTACTGGGCTGGGCTCACTAAAGAGGGAATGGAGAGAAGGAGTACCAAGCCACTTCTCTTAAGAGGGGGGGGGGGCAGAAGGTTATTCCAGAATAAAGTTGCCAGGCCCTGAAGTGCGCCTCCCGGGGTGCACATGGGTGTCCTCAGAGCAATTTGACTTGAGGCCCGCTGTGCAGTGCAGCTCAGATGTGTTCTGCTGTTGTGTGGTGTCAAGGTCGATCCACATGGTCTATGATCAATAAAATTGTGTTCACATCAACCAGTCGTGCTCTTTTATTCATAAATGTTCTCTAGGCCAGTGCCGCGAAGTGATTATAAACTTACTTTTTATATATAAAATATATGAAGAAATAAATACAAATAAAGGACTGGATAAGTCCAGTTCCAAGGTTTTCTTTATTATGGTTTAGGGTATAGAAAATAGTCTTTGTGCTCTGATTAAATAACATAATGCAGATGTATGGAAGGATCAACATAAAACGAACTGGATCACTTAAAGTTACCTACAGTTTGGTCTATATGACAACATTTATGAACACAACAACATGCACAAATTAGCAGAAATGATAAAATCTGTTCAACTAAAATGTACCAAATGAAACAGGTAGCAATATAAAAAGAATTACAACAATAACAATATGCTGCAGTTTTAACTTTTAAAATGAAGTGCTTAGACTGCCAAAAGACCAAACATTGACAAAATACTGACATAGGAGACAGATGAAAACCCTTGACCCAGTGGCATCCCGTTAACCTGATTTCAGTCCAACTGGTTGGGTAGTTTTCATTGTCAACATTGTAAACAAAGTTTGAGGTCCTGCAGAAATGTCAGAACTTTTACAAATGACTAACTCATGTCATCTGATGTATAACAGAAATAATACTTTTTACATAACAGCAATCGCATTTAAAACAGAACAAAAACAGCAACATCAATCCAGTTTGGATTGCCGATACTTGTTTCAGAGTGTCACATCTCGAATCCTCACAATTTGTAACATAGCCTTTGCCTATGGATCTGGACAAATGATTTAACACTATGCTGTGAGATCTGTTCTTCCCAACCAGTGGCAGCAGTTTGAGGTTTAGGTGTGTTTGGCTGTCTGTTGGGAGGTAAGAATAGACGAATAACAGTTAATTCATGTTACCAGAGCACAGACAAATTAGATTGCTTTGACAGGAAAAACGAAAGTATTTCTTTCATAATAATGCGAAGCAGAAAAGGGCGAACAAAAGGTTTGTATTTCTATTGGCATCAAACGTTTGCTATCAAATGACATTTAACGATGATCAAATCACACCTTTTCAACGTCTTGAGTATGACGAACTCACCAATATTGCAGGGGACAGGGCGACAGGCTGCAGTCCACCTCTCCTCCCACAACATCAATGTCATCCTCCTCCTCTCCGTGCTGCTCGGGCTTCAGCATCCGGGCCAGGCTGACTGCAGGAGGAGGAACGGGGCTACACCCCCCCATTACATCCACCTCCTCCTCCTCTTCATCCTCCTCCTCCTCCTCCTCGCAGCTTCCTGTGGATCCCAGGTTGACCTCTGAACCCATAAACAAAGGTGCCATTTCAGTGAGAAAGTGCTGCTCTGCAGAAGTTGCCACCTTTGCCTCTTTCCCAGGTGAGTTCTGGTGCCGGGGGAGGCAAGGTGCGGTGCGGGGGAGGGTCGCGCGGGCGTTGTCTTCGTGTGTTGCCCCCGAATCGAAGTCACCCTCGGAGCTGTCTCCGTCCACGTCTATCTCCTCCTCACAGTCCATCTCGTCTTCGTGTTCGACGTTTAACGCCACACTCCTCGCCTCCTGGTCCGTCTCTGTGGCTTTGACTGGGCTTACGGCCACCACCCGTCTCTCCCCTGCTCGCGCTTCCCCTTCTAAAATGCCATCGTCTACCTCACAGGAAGGCTCTCGGGAGTGTCCACCGTGGTCTCCCTGCCCTTGTAGTGAGTCCACGGTGACAACATCGATAATATCCTCCGTCTCCACGGTTACTGTCAATTCCTCTTCTTCGCACATAGGAGTGACGTGTCCGGAGTTGGGTGTGCCTAGTTCTGGGGTGGTGGGTCGCTCCTGGTCGAGACAAACTGTCTTTGCGTTGATGACCGGCTCCTGGGGCTCTATGTGCCTTTTTTCCACCCGCCTTTGCGATGTCCGTGATTCTACTTCCGGAAGTGTCGCATGTAGGTCCTGGTGTGGACCCTCGCTCCTCGTCTCGCGTCGGCCTTCTCCGGCAAAGCTCTCCGTGGCCTGCGGGTGATTTGTAGTTGTAGCGGCCAATGAGGCATCGCTCCCCATAGGCCGAGGCATGTCTTCTTCTATCCCGGGCAGAGTGCTTGTGAGCTGGCCGCCTGAAGGCGGCAGTTGCCCTGGATGTGTTCCGTGAACACGGGCCATTGTCTGCTGTGACACAAAATATTGCACACACAAATATAAGAATAGACAAGCAAAGTCGGACTGTCAAAAACATCAGCACAATGTAATTTACAAAATGGAGTTTAAAGTTTGTGTAAAGGAAAAATAAATGTGTTTGAGTGAGTCACACCACAGATAAATGTGTTATTAACCATCCAGCCAAATTTGAATGATTAAAAAATGAATCGCCCAGTATATAAATTTAATTTCAAAATCATGACACAATAAGCAGTATTCTCTGCTCTGAAACGCTGGGGGCGTGTCCGCTGAAGGCACTGAAACCACGCCCACTCATGGGAAAGTTACCGCCTCTCTCAGAGACCTGAAAAATGGATGCTCTGTATAGGAGCTTTTTGGAGTTTTGCAGCCAAGGGCTAGGGCGAGGCGTGTGTGGAGCTCTGTATGGGTGGCGGTTGAACATGTCATGTCCGCGTACGAGAGAGGGTCACATTTCTGGGACACGTATAGTACACCGCCACGCATTTCATATACAATATCGCTCATTATGACAAAGCTAAATTGTTCGGACACATATAGACAGCTTTTGTTTTAGCTTGTTCCGGCGCGCTGTGCATGTGTGAAACATGGCGCTGATGGATCAGAGATTATATTATCGCATTCTACATGTTTATGCTCGTTATTGATTAAGTATCGGCTTTATTTGAGGTTCTACTGCACTTACAGTAACACAAGGCCTAGGGTCTGGTAAACGGAGTGACTGACGGAGAGGTTGGCAGATGTGTGTTTGAGATATTCTTTGTCGAACACACATCTGCCAGATATATAAAACTGACCTTTGCATCTCTACTATGACATCCGTGGCGGTCTAGATAGGACTGCAACAGAGGGCAGCTCCTCTTCAGATACACCAGGGGCATCAGCCTCAGTTTCTCTACTACCTTCTCCCCTCCGACGGCCACCCCCAAGTCCCCAGGCTTCTTTACCCTCGCCTGTCTCCACGCCGACAGCAGTCTGTGCATTGCTTTGCTCTTGCTGAAAAGCTTGCCTGTCCTGTTGTTGGCCACTTTGAGCTTCAACTTGGGAACCGTGACAACAGTGGAGCTACTCATCCCGCCGGATGAGGAAGCCTTGCAGATCTCTACGCCGGCCGGTTTCAAAACCAGCGTGGACTTGGCGAGCGGCTTTCCTTGCTGTGGCGTTGAGGAGGATCCAGCCAACGGCGACCACGGCCACGATCTCTCCCTCAGAACCCTCTGCCTCAGAACCCTCCCCTCGGGGTCATCGGTACCGGCTGACGCTGGTGGGAGACGGGGGCTTCCTGCGTTGCCAGAAGTCGGCTGCGGTGGTCGGGGTGTGCTTGCGCCAGGCTTGCCATGGCGACCCCCACCACGGCAAGGTCGCGTGCGCTTTGGAGGGCGGCCGGGACCTGCCCTGCGGCATCCTGCCGCGGGTCTGTATCCAGTCGTGCTGCTCGGCCTTTTCTCTTTGCTGTTGTTCTCCATCCCCTGGGCCTCGCTGGTGCTCTGCGCGCGGCTTCCGCTGTCAACCCCGGCATCACAGTTGGAGATCTGCAGCTCAAAGGACTTGAGGAAGTGGTCCAGTATGTCATCGAGCTCTCCCTCCCCCAGGGGCTGCTGTGACTCTGGCATCTCGTACTCGGCAGGACCGGCCAGGGATGAGGAGCTGCCACAACCACCTGGAATGGAACCACTGGCGGAAGGAGCCAGAGAAGGGGGGTGACTCTGTGTGGTGCTGTTTTTGATTTGTGGCAGGGTGTCAATGCCCATCATTAACTGCTCCAGGAGCTGGTCGAACTGATCCGATTGGTTGAACTGATTTGATTGGTCGAAGTGATCCGGTTGATCGTCCTGCATGGCGCTGGTCTTGGGGAGTGACGTGGTGTGGAGAAAGGATGGCGCCGGATACATGTAGGGAGGTTGGTCAGGCGTGAATGGAGGAATGCAGGAAGATGATTGGCTGGAGAGACCAGCTGGGACACTTTCCTAGAACAGATTAGAAATAGGATTTTTAGAATGTAGCCTGAAAAAATTCTACATAATATATTTTTGGAAATTCCTCTTCTGAAACCTCCACCTTGCCACTCAATGAGTTTCTCTCCAAGTCCGGACAGATATCTAGTTCAACTATAGCATTGTTGACCTTCTGGATCCGAGATTAGCCCTAAATGTGCTGTGTTTGACAGACAATATGAAAGTGTGTTCCTCACCTCGGTGGCTAGCTGCGTTGTGCTCTTCCTGCCGCCACTCTTGGCCCTGCACCATTCCTTCTGTGGTGTCTGGGCGTCCATGTTGCTGACCGCCCACACTTTTTCCTTTCCCTTTCTCTTCAGACAGAGCTTAATGGGCTTCATCTGCTCCCTGGGCCTCACAAACAACATCTGACCCGTGGCCCCGCCCCCCTGGCCTATCCTGGAGATGTGCTTCCCCCAGCTCCTCCTCAAGCCGCTCCTCGGGGGTGCAGGCACCCCCTTCTCCACCGTGGCCGCCAGCTGTGTTGCTCCTCGGCTCCTTCCAGCTGCTTTGGCTCTGGGCCTCCTGTTTGCCCTCTGCTCCCCCGTCGCGGCCCGGCAGGTCCTCTGTCCTCCTCCTCCACGTCGCCTTGCCCTGCGACCCCTCCCCTGGGGGGGGTCCTCCTGGCCCGGGTTCAGGAAGTGGCTGATGAAGCCTGGGATGTTGCCCTCGAAGTGATCGAATGCCTCCCCCTCGCCCGGCGCTACTGCCCGGCCCCCTCCGGGGAGTCCCGCCAGAAAGCCCTGGAGCTCAGCAGCATGGGGGGGCGGAGCCTCGCCCAAAGGGTGGGACAGCGGGAGAACGAACATGGGGGCGTGGCCGCCTGCAGGAGCAGTAGTGGGCCCCTCGCCGGGGGGCATGAGGAGGAAGCAGGGGTGGCCCCCTGCTGGGTGGGGGAGGAAGGTGACGGGGACGCAGGGGAATTCGGATGGTAAACCAGGAGCCGCGACGCCAGCCAGAGCTACACTCTGCTGCACAAGAGGGGGGGCACCACTTCCGTCCAGATAACACACTTGAGTACCAATGTCCCCGTGCCCACGTGTCTCCCCCCACAGGGAGGGGCCATCATCCTGGATCAGCACCCTCCCCCAGTCTTGGCGTGGCGGTGGGTCCGTCTGCACCCCTGCGTCTTTAGGCTCCGCTCCTCCTACCATCACCTCCACCAGCCCATGGATGCCCAGCTTGGCGGCCGCAGAGATGGCCTGCTGCTTCTCGTCCTCCCCCTCTCCCATCATCTCTCCAGAGTAGAGCAGGGCCACCACCTGTAGCAGGGTGCCGGCCCCCAGAGCACTGAACTCCAGCAGGTGAGCGTCGGCTCCCGTCCGGGAGGGGGGCATGGAGGTCAGAGCGGCCGACAGCTGGGGGCTGAGAGCTGAGAGGACACAGCTGTGCACCGGCAGCGACACCCCTTCAGTTGAGAGAAGTGTGAGCGTGTGATATGAAATAGTAGTAGTTTTTATATTTCAAAAAGCTGTATCAACTGAGAAATAATGTAGGCATACATAAGACAAAAGGAAAAAATATTTGATATGAGAAAATATGCTCTGCAAAACCATGCCAATGTTTACAGTGTAATTCATAATCAGATGATGGGTAAAAATACATTGACGTTTAATTCAAGTATCAAATACATGTAATAGAAATAATGTCCAACCTATTCATAATCATATTTTAGTGTGTGTGTGTGTACCCTCTGTCTTGAGAACAATGTCACAAAACTGACTGCAGTGCTGCTGTCTCTGTAACTCGGCCAGGAGAAGGGCTTCAAAGCCTGGTCTTCGGTACCGCCACATTTCCCCATTCAATTGGGTGCTACGGGGAGTTCTGGGTAACAATGGATGATGGCAGAGAATACGCTTTTTGAGGCTTTCTCTTCAAGAATAGGAACGAATAGTGTACACGAGTTGTAACCCGTTATATTCCCGTCTGTCCAACAAAAACATAACGTAACACTTAATATAACACAAGTTTAATTGACGGTGAGGGGCAAAGGTCACCGTCGACCTCATGGTCCTGATTGACGGACTTGACATTCCAGCGGTTTGCGTCTCGCCGCAGCGAGCTTTTGAACCACTGGCTCGCGAGCTAACAGATACAATTAGCCGCGAGGCGGGCGGCGTGTGGGGGGTTGTGCGCAAACCGCAGCTATGGAAGCTACACGGCGCAGAAAACACCCGTTAAGTGTCTTATGTTTACACGTCGTGCGGGAAACTGAAATGTGTACGCGTGTTTGCAACGCAGGCGCTTGTATTGACTTGTGAGTCAGAAGCATAGTTCATACAGGTAGGACACTCACCGTTTGCCCGCAGTTGTCACCACTTCTGTGCCAATACTTTGCTTTCCCAGCAAAACAAACAGCTTGCGGTTCAAAGTTTGGGACACTTTTATATTGTTTAATTCTTTTCCCAAACGTAACTGGTTATGCCTCTTTGTTTAATACAATCGCGTGTAATTTATCTCAATAGAATCCCGTGTTGCTGTAATGAGGTAATTCTCTGGGTCAACGTGGTTGAACGTGCAGTAATGCGTTTTGCCACTAGAGGATGCTGTTTGTCTTCAGAGACCCGACCTGGCCCAAATAACTGGCGTGACTTGGGTGTGACTGTCAGCACATTGTGGTAACGCCCGCTTCTTATGTACTTAGAAGAAAAGGTTATGGGATTCGTTATTATCGTGCGGACATTTGTTATCGTCGTTTGACACAGTGGAGAAATGTTTTTAGTTTTTTTTACTTTATTGAAACTTGACAGTCTTGCACAACTTGAATGGCTTAATAAGGTATCAATAAATAATTCATTGTTAAATATACACAACAAATAGTAACTGAGCCAACTGCACAAGTGTTGAATAGAATAGTTTGAATCAAACAAAAGTATTATATTATTGAATTAGAGCGATGTGAAAAATCAAAAATAAGATTGAAAAGATATTGTTACCACCAGAAGTAGCCATGGGGTCTTTCAAATATGAGGCAGGTTAAAAAGGACACACATTTTTAAACATAATCTAAGATTCCCAGTCAAACATCTGCCTGTAGTCGTTTTGATATATTCCAGTCATGGCATGGCCCCTTCTGAGCAGATCCTGGTTCTTACATCCACAGAGAAACATGTAAAACCCAGTCCAGTTGCTCTTCTCTGAGACAAGAAGGCCTATTGTTTTATACTGCAGTCAACCAAGAGTCCCGTTCACAACATGGCCGTCCAGGGGGTAGTGCTCCAGTGAGGTGGGTACCGGGCTGAAGGGTTTGGTCGGGGCCACAAGCACCTGCTGGTGGTCGGGCCGGGGCCAACGCTCGTTGAACTTGACGAAGAAGTGCGGGTCCGTGAAGGGCCCTCCGTAGATGATGGTCTGCAGCAGGTAGATGAGGATCACCACCAGAATGCTGATGAGGAAGAAAGGGATGAAGGGTCTGAGGTGATGCAGGACCACCCCTACCCCGTATCCCAGGCTGCTCTGCTTCCCCGTGTGGGACGTTCGGCGGGCAGAGGCCAAGGCAGCCTTCTGGGACTCGTCCTGGTCGTCTGAGGAAAACTCGGCTGGGTCAGAGCTAGGAGAGTCCATTGTGAAAGGAAGGCGGGAATCGAGGGAGACACGGTACTTTACATGCGGTGCGTACGTTCAAGTCCCAAGTAGTCCTCAAAGGATCGCCTCAAGGAGATAACGCACTTCTGTGTGGTCTCCAGGCTTGCGAGGCACACACAAGCATGTTGCGCGGGCCTAGCTCGCACAAGCCCACACTCACAACCCACTGTGGACCGAGGTATCCCCCATACTGTGGTCTGGGTCTAGTCAAGTCGGCGTGGCAAATTCTCCAGCGAACATGTGTTCTTTTGGCATGCGGTGTAATCCTTTGTCTTAAAACCTTGCCGGCAGTTATTCACACTTCTCATGTGACCCTGCGTTGTACAAGAAAGAGTCCGTAGCCCTTACTGAAGGAAGGGACATGCAGCCCTAAATAGATCTGATACCAAGTGACAGGAGGGGTGGTAGCTTACAAGTTCATATTAGAGGGGAGGTGTGCGCATGGGCACTGGGTGGTCCAATTACTACAGTATATATTTATATACAGCATTTGGTGGGCGGTTTCATCCAAAGTGTAATACTGTGACATTTCTCAACATGGGTGACCCCGGTGGAATGAAATCGTTATTCAATAGTCAGATTTGATTGAAGACAACTTCCTGTCAAACCATGCTCAGTGAAAAGGTCAAACGTCGTATCATTTGGGTTCTCATCTTGTTACACAAGAACCCTTGATCTCATCGAGTACGTGCTGCTCCACCATTTATGGACTTCCTAATAAAGTGATTCATTGCAGCGTAGTTTTGGAGATCATACTTACATGTGTGGGATGAAAAAAGATTGGGGGTTAGGCCATGTTTTGATCTTTTTCCCCCATCAAATCAGTTAACGTGAATTTAAGGACGCGGGCGTGACAAAATGTTACCAGGTGGTCCTGTGTACCCAACTTATCACTTAACCCAACTTAACACTTAACATAAAATACTTATAAAGACCTCGTGAGCCAGCAGCTGCATTGGAGTTGCGCAGTCGAAGTGCTGAGGCATGTGTGGACATTTATATCAGGAACGGTGAGACACTGGGATATTTAAGCAGTCTCGTCACCCCCCATAACACTCCCCGAGGCGTCATGTTAACGTACACGCGTGTCACTGGTTACAACATACATGCTGCTCCCCCTAAACATAACATTAGACACACGCACACGGGTGAACACGGGCGTGACATAACTATGTGATGAGGAACAAGCTGAGACACTCAACACGGTCCCGTCAGCCCGCCATGTCAACAGTCTATAAGCGTGTCTCTGGATCTGGTTCAACAATTCAAAGGCTTAATGTTGGCATGAGATGTCTTGGGCACGGCAGGGTTAGAATAACCGGCTATATTTAGGTCGGCAAATGTGGGGCAAAGCATAGCCAAGAAACATACAAAAAAAATAATAAAGGCCTTAGGAGCTATGCATTACAAAGACTTAATAGGCCACAATGATGTGTGAATATATGGCGAAAGGTGTTGTGTGTTTTAGTGTCTGTTTTATCTCCTTTAATCTCTTAACACCACTACGTATTGTCGACTGCCTGTCAATTAATGTCACTGTACATTAAGGCCTTGTGTTACGTTTTAAAGCTCTTTGACTCAGATGACTTTATTGGGGAAGAGACGCAGGTCAACATCCCACGATGGTATGAATCTACTCTGCAGCAGGCAGGATAGTCTAGTAGTTTAAGGTTGTGGGTTCGAATCCCAATGTTTGCAGTCTACCAGCAGGATGCCCAACCTGATCATTAAAAAAAAAAAAGGATATAAAAAGAAGTACTTGCAAGTCGCTGCTAAATAGTAACTAGTACTTTTTATCTGGGTGAGAACACTGCTGTCAACACACAACCTGTACGCAAGGTCAGAGCCTTAACTTGTCTAAGAAAATCTTTATTTATAAAAACAAAACAGTATTGCCAGTTACATACATTTACTGAAAAAAAAAGCTATTTTTCAGAGGCAAGGCAGGTATGAATGGTATGTTGTTTCACAGATGGGCATTATTACAGACACTGTGTAGAAAAACAAGAAAACTGGTCACATACCGCTTAAAATCAAAAGAAACAGTGGTAAAACATGGAATTCAAAGATTTGCATAATGTCATCACCCACCACTCCCAAACATACCAACTCCCAAAATAAGGAATGAAAAAAAAAGGGAAAATATGTCAAAGAAATACACAATGAATATCCAAAATGTGCTTTTTCAGTTCTCATCCTGAATGTCCACAGCTGGGATTTCCTTTGAGCAGGGGTTACAATGTACTTTCTCTCTCCATAGAACTGCACAGAACACCATTACAACCAACCCCACTGACGGATGGAAGGTACCACGACAGGCTCATAGAGAACACAAACCGCTGGGACTTCCTTCCAGTTTGCGTCGTCCTCCTTGTACACAAATGACAACATTTGAACAACTTAACGTGTGCTGAATGCGCTTTTCACCGTGGTTCATTTACAGCTGCAGTCTTCATTGTGGCTTTGATGGCGAACACTGTTCACCCGTAACGGCATCAGTTAATTATTTGGAGAGTTGCGCTTCTCAGTGGAATCACTCCCCGTGTCAAAGCATTAGTTGGACTGCATTGTAACAGACCTATTCAGAGGGGATAGATCAAAGCCAGCGGCTAAACTCATTTTCATTGAGGAACGGAAGACAAAAAGAAATGAATAGGAATATAAATGCAAGGTTTGCTCTTGTTTTCGCCATGGCAAGAGGTCAGGGGGGGAACAAGTGAGTTGTTTAAATAAATGGGCGGTCTTATGGGGACAGTCAAAGACGCACGATCGCCACCTCATGCACGCGCACACATTCCAAGGTCCATATTCTTACACACACGCCCCCTCACCCCATACACTGGTTTACCATATCAAATATATACACACGCCTTCCTGTTGGCCTGCATCTAAGCCCATTCCCAGAAAATATCTTGAGACACTTAACTTCTGTACAAACGGCAAACATCTAGACGAAAACAGGGCTTTTGTGTCCTGGTGGTCCCGCGGCTTCTTCTGGCTTCCTGTCACACTGGTCCCATCATGGGGGGAAACATTTAAATTAAGCTAAACTTTCAAATATATAGCAGTATTATATATATATATATAATATAGAAAAAGGAGAAATGCAGTTGTCCCATGTCATGGTATGTACAGTAAATACCCTAAAAGAGATTTCTACAAACACATTTATTTTGGATGCAGGACTTGGCAGCAACAGGATACAAAAAAAATTAAAATAAAACTACACCATGGGAAAAAAAAGGATGATTGTCGACATACATTGATTGCCTTTAGAGTTGTTAGTGTTAAGAAATATAATTTAAGACAATACATTTCTGATGCTACAAAAAAAAGAAAAGAAAAAAGAATTGTGCCGGCTAGCGCTTAACTGCAACACAACCATTTTCTTTGGATCCTCTGGGTTTTTTTTATATCCACTTGCAACGATCATAGAGTAACAGGCTACAAAAAGGAGAGAGAGAGCCGAGAGCGTAGAGAGAGCAAGCGACAGACTGGAGAGGAAGAGAGAGAGGGTCTGTGTGTGTGTGTGTGTGTGTGTGTGTGTGTGTGTGTCTCGTCGCTCCTCAGTAGCAGTGGTAAGGCAGGGAAGGCCCGTTCTGAGTGATGCACACAATCAGTTTTTCTAGAGGGAGAGAAGAAGAGAAAAAGCATCGTCTGAGCACGAAGGTCGGAAATGAGACGAACCCATAAGAACGTAATGTATACTGCACAGAGAGAAACGGTTCACTGCACACCGCGCGCGCGCACACACACTTCAACAATAAAAATCAACACGTGTGTGTGCCTTTGGGTTTACAACAAAGCCACATGACCCCGGGCGGAGGGAGGAGAGGGCGGGGCCTGTGGTTCCTCGCACGCGTCTCAACTAGACTTTACAGGTAGCGCGCCTTAGCGACAAGTCTTCCGTGTCACACCAGGCCATGGTATACGGAATGGCGTCCGTAACCATAGACGTCCATCAGCAACGTTTAAATACACAACGGGGGACAGCGGGGGTCGGCCGGTTCAGCGAAGAAGAGGGTAATCCGCTTGGCTTTGACAATGTTAGAACGTAGACATAGAAAAGGAGAGGAGAGAGAGCTCGCCCAGAGTCTCCATGCAGCACATACCATGCTGTTACATGCAGAGGAGGGGAGAGAGGGGAAGGGGCGGGTGGTGGCTAACCATCATAGGAGTCCAAGAGGGGAAGGGAGCCCTTTCTAGGCCCATACACCCCTCGCTGAGAGAGAGAGAGAGAGAGAGAGAGAGAGAGAGAGAGACAGAGAAACCAGGAAAAAGGGGTAAGAAGTGTGACGACACACGGGATAGTGAGCATACTGTGAGGTTTCAGAAGGATGTTACGGCACCGAGAAGTGGTTTTTAAAAGCAGTGCAATTAAGAAAAAAAGAGCTGATTAGAGCCGTTAAGACACCGTTGGATCAGGGGAATGCCCGTGTGTGTGTCTCTCCATCTTCTTTCGGTCCTTGTGGGGACTTACCGGTAAAGTGTCTGTGGTGTTTTCTAGAGTGTGTCTCCGTTCCCTCTGGTCCAGTGTAGTGTAGCCTTCTGAATGGGGAGCATTAAAATAAGGAGGCCATTTCATACATCTATTGAACAGACGCGGGCAGGAGTGGAATTCAAAAGGCAAAAGGTGTACGGGATAACTGCATTGCGATCATAAAAATGTATATTTCTAAATATATTTTTCTGGATATACTGACCGGGGCCAAGGTCATTTAGTGGGATCATATCCCGCCTCTCCCCTGTAAAGGAAAACAAAATTGTCATCATAGTGAATCAGAACGTTGCAGTTCACCCAAAAAGCACATGGACATCATGTTACTGCCTGTTCAAAATGTTTCCCATTTCCCTTTTTTTGCACTTTCAAATGTCATAATTTTAGGGAACTGTAAACACACCAATGGAATGATATATATATAGATCTAAATCTAAAATGTAGTCGAGCACGCTAAATGTCAAATGACAAACATGACTCAATAAAGTCTAATATGACACAATCAGCAACATTTGTTATGTTTTGTTTGACTACCTCCTGAACCGTAACGTCACTCATCTGACTTCTAGCCCTAGCCTACTATCTTTTCTTATTCAATTCAAGCTTCCCGATACCAACACACACACCTCTGTCCAGCAGCGGCAGGGTGCCGTCGTCATAGCTGCCGTTGGCACGGCCACCGTTGGTGGCGCTGAGGTTGACCGCAAAGTCGGCCTTCTTCCACCCGTCCTTCTCCAGCGGCCGGCGCAGCTCCTTGTGGCTCCACACCAGGTGCAGCACCTGGCCGGCCGCGCGGACCTCCCGCTCCGAGCGCTTGCTGCCAACGACACACACACACACACAGCGCCGTCACAACGGGGGTCTGGCGGCGCAGAGCGAATCCTCCCGGCACTCGAGTGTTATAGGTTGAGAGGATGAAACCCAGCGTGCTATTCTTATAAATCACGTTAAATGAATAAAAACGTTCTCTGGGGATAGCTTATCGTCACAAGCTAACAGTTGTTTGAATGACAATCACGTTTTTGATGAGCTGCTAAAGACCCAGACGCACCCCCACGCCCCGCCAATCCCATCAACACCCAAACATTCGTCATCTGGCCACAGACGTCGATCGGTATGTGAAGATCAAAATGGCACGTTAAAATACACTCACACCCACCCATCCTTGTTGATGAGCACCAGCCTCTCGATGCCCTGTGAGGCACGCAGCGTCTTGGCCGCCTCCAGGCTGTTCCCCAGCACCTCGGCCAGCGTGCTCAGCACCGACACCACAGTCTCCTCGGACAGAGCGCGGCCCGACTGGTTTGTGCCTCCGGGCAGGTCGGCCACCAGGTGGGGCACCGCATGCTTCCCTGGAGGAGGGTTGAGAAGCGGCATGAACATTGCTGGAGTTAGGGGTTCGAGTCCCACTGGGGCAACCCATGATAAGGATTGTCTCCACTCACTAGTTAGCATTGCTGTTCACTATTACCAAGACACTTGAGTCCACCATAGAGCACACGATTGTTGTATTCCTTGGCTAATGAATCCACATTAACGCTAAACAGGGAACTGGTGATTTTATTTACCCAGTAGTTCTTTGTTGCGGTTGTCTATGGCCAGGTTCCTCAGCGCCCCAGACATGGCACGCACCACGCGGTCGTTGCCGTGGGCCAGCAGCTCGGCCATCATCGGCAGACCCTTCTCCAGGCGCACGGTGGCCCGGATGTAGCGCCCGTACTGCAGAGGAATTCAGTAGTCGTGTTGAATAGCTGTGACTTAGCCTGACTTTGGTAGTCGTGTTGACTAGCTGTGACAGCCTGAATTCAGTAGTCGTGTTGACTAGCTGTGCTACTTAGCCTCCACTCAAGTCATAAGAAAATGGGGGGCCAAGGTAAAACCGTTTTACTCAGAAACAAAAAATAATGCAAAAAAATACAGCTGGGCAATATAATGATATTACATCGATATCAACCTATAAATCGAGATCTTGGCCATATTGCCAAGGCCTAAGTGCCTGTGTCTTGGTTAGGAAGGCCCCACTTACGGTCCATCGGCCGGCACACAGGTTCTGGATGGCCCCGGCGGCGGCCTCCAGCACCGACGCATTCCGGCTCTCCCGCAGCAGCGAGGTGTACAGACGCACCACCTCTGGCTGGTACAGCAGCTCGTAGCCTAAGGGAGCAGCAACATTATACAACAGTAAGACCACGCCCGCGCGAAGCCTGCTCGTCGGAGCGAGGAACTCTGTGGCAGAGTTTACATTTACATTTGGCAGACGCTTTTATCCAAAGCGACTTTTAGTACATTTGTCGAAAGAGGGAGACAACAATATATCGCTGAAGTCACAAGCTTACTATTGCTAGGTTGACCCCAACAGCAGGTAGCCAGGATACGATGCAACGCAAACTAAGTACTATTTCACCATATACATATTGACCGTCCAACGACAAGCCATACACGGTCGGAACATATCGACGGAATTTAAGATGCAGACTTTGTGTCTCACATATGCAGTTCCTCTAGAAGGGTGAATAAATAAATAATGACAAATGGAGATGCCGGAATTGTTTTCCTTTACTATGGCGTGGTTCTTCTTTTGAAATGCAGAAGCACAGACTATACTGAGAGAGAGCGAGAGTGGGGAGAGGCGGAAACACAGATGGCCTGAACAGCTCGTGACAGTCATGGGGGACGGGGGT
>OMKP01030015.1:0-17816 GCA_900302375.1 Bathygadus melanobranchus
TGTCCGGCCATCTGTTCGTGACCTCAAGCTGAAGCGAACTTGGGTTCTGCAGCAGGACAATGATCCAAAACACACCAGCAAGTCCACCTCTGAATGGCTGAAGAAAAACAAAATGAAGACTTTGGAGTGGCCTAGTCAAAGTCCTGACCTGACTCCTATTGAGATGCTGTGGCATGACCTTAAAAAGCCGGTTCATGCTCGAAAACCCTCCAATGTGGCTGAATTACAACAATTCTGCAAAGATGAGTGGGCCAAAATTCCTCCACAGCGCTGTAAAAGACTCATTGCAAGTTATCGCAAACGCTTGATTGCAGTTGTTGCTGCTAAGGGTGGACCTACCAGTTATTAGGTTTAGGGGGCAATCACTTTTTCACACAGGGCACATGTAGGTTTGGATTTTTTTTCACCCTTAATAATAAAAACCTTCATTTAAAAACTGCATTTTGTGTTTACTTGTGTTCTATCTTTGACTAATATTTAAATTTGTTTGATGATCTGAAACATTTAAGTGTGACAAACATGCAGAAAAATAAGAAATCAGGAAGGGGGCAAACACTTTTTCACACCACTGTATATATATATATACAGTATATATATATATATATACTGTATATATATATACAGTATATATGTGCAGTGTGTGGGCATGAAGACGTCTCACCACTCACCACATGTCTGGACAGGGTGTGCTGGATAACTCGTGTGCAGGGGATTTCAAACAGCAGCTTGATGGCTCTGTTCCTCTGCTTCTGCTCCTTTAGGTTTTGCTGGTGTTCGGATGTAGTCAAACAGGTGAAGACTGGGTCTTTCACACACACACACACACACACACACATTTTTAGCACCTCATAAAGACACACAAATGCAGTTTTAACATTTACATTTAGAGCAGACGCTTTTATCCAAAGCGACTTACAAAAAAGTAACACATTTGTCGAAAGAGGGAGACAACAATATATCGCTGAAGGTATAGTACAATTAGAACAGAACAAGTTACAAGCATTCCTGATTGCCAGGTCAACAGAACAAGTTTACAAGCTTACAATTGCTAGGTTGGCTCCTCACTGTACAACCTTTGGTCTACTGTACTAGGTACTGTACTACGCCTAGGTAAATCTGACCTGGAGTACTGGTCCCGTGTGTTTCACTCAGCTCTGGGCAGGTGACATGACTCTCCTGCTGGTGTCCAGGAGTCCGCTGGTGCTGGGCTTCTATCGGCTGTCGTTCCGCCATGGAGGTTGTCTGGATAGGTCAGTGCCAGCGAAGGTACCTCAAATGGTCAGGACAACTGCCGGGACAGGATGATGACGATGACGAGAGACGTCATCACACAAAACCATTTCACTTACAACAGTTCAGCCTTAGTCAACCCAACAGAAGAATGAGCTAGGATTTTTACACTCTCCTCCACTTACCTTCGTCTCTGGGTCCTGAGACAGCTTCCTGAAAGGGCTTCTTGGTTTGTTAGTTACTTTAAAATGTTCTGATGAGCTTTGTTAGCATTACACAATACACAATGCCTAGCCATGCTCCTGCGATTCTCGTTTTCTCTTTCCTCATACCAGCTAGCACGAGTTAAGTAAGAGGAAGAGAACACAGCTGTGAGGAAGTGAAACGTGTGTGTGCGTTGGAGTGTTCATTGTTTTGTTACAGAATATGTTTCACCATTATAGATGTTTACGAAGGTATTCCATTATTTGGCATGTGTGGCATGTGTGTGGTTGGTGGCTGGTTTAAGCTGACTCTAACTTGGGACTAGTGAGGCTGCTTAAATCTGCCACCAACCACACACATGCCACAGTAAGCCATCAACCCTTACGTTAATCGGAATGGAGAGACACACAGCATGGGTACGTTTTGGTAAAATGTGAAACAATGTAATCCCATCTGAGTGACTGAGAAAATATCAAACGCTGATCTGAATTATTTGTAATTAAAAACGTATCATCGACAATGCCAGTTGAACGTTGCCCTCTTTTCATTTGTGTAAATGCTGCCAAGCGTCACCTTTTAACGTTACACGCTGCGGTTCTGCATACTGTCCACTAGATTGTCCCCTTTTCAAAGGACTCCTAGTCTCAATATCGTGAACTTTTTTCTTGTGCGATTCAGACAATTCTGACGATTTTCTTAGGTGTGATACTTTAATACCTAGGACGTATGTTAAGTGACTGCAACATTACACGACTCAAGTCGCTCCTGGTTGTACAGTTTGTGCCGTATTGAGGAGGGTGGGTGAGCTCAGACGAAGCCAAGAACTGCTGGCTATCCGCGTATAGTTGCAAGTCAAGACTTCGTCCCTGCTGGTTCTAAGTACATTATCTTAATCATAATGTGAATGCCACGTCCAGTGGGGGTACGACTGTTCCGATCTGACACCAGTCTTTGTGCTTTCGCTCCCTGTGTGGTCCATTTATGAAACAATCGCTGCAGTGTGAAGCCAAGTCCGCTTTAAAAAAAATAAAAAATACAGAACAAGAACATAACTGATCGTTTGTTGAGGGAACAATGGCTTTGCATTGACACCCAGTCGTTTTCACCCGAATCGGGCTGTGCCCAAACGCATTTATTTATCTGTTTTGACATTTTCGTTGCGTTGTACCAGCGGGAGAGCGGCGTCTGGCCCCCCGTGGTGAGCAGGGTCCACAGGGAATAGCAGAGGACTGCAGACGCGTCTGTCACAAGGGTTTCTCTGAAGTGGTGAAGCCAGCAGGCCAATACCCTGCGCTATGGGGGCTGGTCTATAAGAAGACATAGTCCTATGGAAAAGGTCATTTATAAATGCCAGACCCATTTTAAAGCTGGTCGATATGCAGCTGAAGCATCTGAGCATTTGTGAAGACACTTTTGCTAATGGATGTGGTGGTGTTTGTTTTCTGTTTGTTGTTTGTGTTTCCCAGTAGGGGCTCATCATGAAGATCAATAGTCAGTCAAGGTGACAGCTGGTAAAAATGTAACTAGCTGGCGCTGAGTTGACTCAACAGAGAGACTAATCACCAATCAAGTGTCGATACAAAAAGCATAGTACTGGTCTTGTCCGGTCTGGCCGAGTCTTTTCACTAGCGAGATTTTACAATATTAAGAAGACATTATTATTAATCAATCACAAAATTAGCTGAAAATATATCAATCATATAATCAGTTAAATAACAGAGAAGGCATTCGTATCAGACAGGAACGTTCATGTCTGAAAAAAATATTAACAACAAATGAACTATTAACTATAATTCATTATTATAGTTATAGTTAAATATACATTAATAAACTATAATTCATTATTGAAGTTGCTCTCTTTTTCACTTATATGCACACATTATCCATACCCATTTCTCTCTCTAACTCTAACCCTGTCTCTCTCCCTCTGTGTGTGTGTGCGTGTGTGTGTGTGTGAGCACGGACAGCTGCTGTGATGATGATGTCATATGAGACTGAGGAGAGATGAGTGGCTGTAGTGTGCTATTACTTCATAACCAGACATGACACACACACACACACACAAAGACATAATTATACCTCTCATACCCATATAAGCAGTAGCTCAGCAGGTAGAGCAGGTCGTCTGGACTAGAGGTTTGCCTGTTTGATTGTCAGTACCTCCGAGCTAAGTGTCGAGGTTGTAAGGATGGATGCATTGTGAAGTTTCTTAGAAGTGGCCATTGACGTGTGATAATAAGTGCAATATAAATCATTACATCTAAATGAATTATCTATATTATAGGAAAATTTGTAAAGCTGTAAAAATGTGCTTTCATTGTTTCACAAACATCTTTAGGCGTTGTGTTTCTCACTCCCTTGGATGGTCCGCCATATCATGTTTGTTGTGGTTCCACCACTCCAGGAATGATTGGTCAAAACAAATTTGAAATGCCCCATTCACCAGACATTAGATGTTGTCTGATGTTTGGCTTTCCCAAAGTATCTATAGAGTAGAGTATCTATAGGAAATATCTACATTCTCAGCAGAGGGAATGGCTTATCTTTGTCAGCCACTTTAGCTGTGGTAGCAGCAAGTGTGTTGCTTTTAGCCTGGATTATATATATATTTTTGTTTATCAATTTTCATTGATTGATTTTCAGATAAACCCATCATACATTTGTTAGCAGCAAGTATAGGAAATAAGTGTATACAAACATAGGACAGCTGCAGCATCCAACTGGTATATTTTTGAATTCTTAATATTATAGTTTGCCCATTTGGGTAAAGTATGTGGCTTTGGTAGATTTGTCCAAAAACAGACATTCCGACCCAGAATGGACATTTCAAAGGAGAACATAATGGCTGTAGCATTGTTGTCGGAGAAGCCAGTATTTCGAGCGTGTTTCCTTCATCTCTGACGACACATCATGTTCATTTCATGATTTAGTAGCACCTTTAATGAGTCTGTGTGATTGCGGCTGTTAGTCTTGAAGCCAGCTAACGAAGCGATATCGTGGGTATGTTAAACATGCTTTTTAGTACAGGCCCCAGGTGGGTGAAGGTGAAACAGCGCGACAGCGTCGCCTGCATGTGATCTCTCGATAAACTCCACGTACACATGGCATGATAATAAGGGCATGAAACGACACAACCTCGAATGAATATTGATGCCGCGGCTGAATTTACATGTGACGCTCGCCAGAGCAGCAAACATGGACACAAGGAGGTCACTCCTTGGCCATTCTGTACATGCTGTTGTAACGCCATCTACTACGATATCTCCCGCGGGGCTGTTCGAACCCTAGAATTGATTGGTATTGGGCTCCGAAATGACACGCAGTGATGCATGTCTCACATGGGTTAATACAATCTTCAGAGAGATGAATTACCCTGGGATGAGATAGGAAGATGCCGGCAGTGGATATGCATAATTATTTGACAGGTTGCTGGAATATTTGGAGACTATGTATGGATAGGTATGCTGTCTGGAGCCATGTTGAACCTATATCCTCCACCAGTTTCATTGAATACACATTAATAGAGTGTTGCCACTTACAAAACGAAGTACCTTATTTTGCTATAGATTTCACATTTGATGTATTTCAACTATAGTTTTCTTATTTATCTTTATATTAGGGCGAAAGGGAGAGCTAATTGAATATAATTTGATCTGCCGGCTACCGAATAATAACAACTGTATATTGATGAACACTTTGTGAAGTAAAGATTGCATTCTCCTGCTTTTCATTATCTCCAGAGTTTCTGAATATAAAGCCATACATATTTTAAAGTCTTCGGTTTTTCACTCATTGGTCTTTTAACCTCGGCCACTGTGTTGCTGGTGCTAGCAGAAGTAAACTGTGATTGTAGACCATTGCAATAACATCCAGAAACATAAACACTTGTGTTGTGAATAGACCCTTTTCACAGAGGTGTCATTGTAGGAAAAACACAGGTCATAACACTAATTATGAGTTTTCTGCAACGATGTACCAGGGCACGGGTAGGAGACCAAAGTGAAATGAAAATAACACACATTGACCACGGACCCTTTTCACAGAGGAGCTGTCACCGCAGGGCAAACACAAGCGTAGCCCCCAACATTAACATTGTGGAGGAATAAATAAAAGGAACAGACCCATAGTTAGTGTTATGAGCGACTGTGTTTGACCTACGATGACGCCTCTGTGAAAAAAAAGCGTCTCGACTACAGGCTTGTTTGCGTGGCACGGGGACAGTCAGCAGTCGAGTTCACACACACCAGGTGCCAAATGTATAAAACCCTGTGAATGTGTAGGTGTACAAGTCTGTGTACACACAAAACAGGCAACATGCACACGCAGTCTTTTCGCCAGATTTATAAAAACCCCGCGTACGTGTGTTCCCACGTGTTTTTTTCCTGGTAGGCCTACGCCTCAATCGTCGTGAAGTGTTATTATTAGCGTTGCCAACAGAATTAAACAAGTCGAAATGGCAGAAGGTGGGCCCGACTGAAGCAGTGAACGCCGTCAGTTCCCTGGAGCAGATCAAAAAGTGATCTGATTTCAAGGCGAGACCAAGCGCATTACTACGCTTAACGACCTGTTCATTGGTCAAAACGGAAGGTGTAGGTTATTCTTACTCCCCAATAATACAAAATAGTGACCTTTGTTTATATGAAGATCGTGTATTTATTTATTTATTCATATCAGAATCGTTATCATTATGATTATTATAATGCAAAGTGACAAACCTTATAATAGAATGAAATTAAAGCTTGTCAAAAAAGGTTGTTAACCACTCACGCATCACTATGTAATCACAGTGACGTTTTGTTTTAAAGCTATTAATTACATCCTAAAAGCTCTAAATAAAATGTCACCCAAAGTCACACTTTTATTATACATTTTTTTCCAACTCCAATCGGACTCAAAAGACTATACGGTGCGCATGGTGTAAAAGATGAGTACCGATACGCCCGAGGGTTTGTATAAGTTATGTGGCCCCTGGGAAGGGCGTACACACACACATACGGTCTCTTGAATAGGCAGGGATTTTAAATAGTTCATAACTAGAGCAAAGGCGTTGTCTCTATACAATAATAAACGTGAAGCAAACGTGGGATGACCGTTTTCCTTATTGATTACTGTTTGATTGCTTTATTGATTGATTTATTGGAGGCGCATCTTGTCAAAGGAATGACTTGAGGGACATTTCAAAACAACAAAAACTCAAAATATTTACATGAAAATATTTCCAGGATCAGACCTGGCTGTGTATTGGATTGTGTGAGTGAATATGTGTATGTATTTAAGTGTATGAGTGTGTGAGAGTCAGATTGATTGTTTAAGTGGTTGTGTATGTATTAGTGTGCTTGCGTGCATGTTAAATGGATGGATTGGATTTATATAGTGCTTTTATCCAAAGCTCTTTTACAATATTGCCTCACATTCACCCATTCATACACACATTCATACACCGACGGCGGTGTCAACCATGCAAGAACCAGCTCGTCGGGAGCAGTTGGGTGTCTTGCTCAGGGACACCTTGACACTTAGCTAGGGGGAGCCGGGGATCAAACCAGCAACCTTCCGGGTGCCAGACAACTGCTCTAGCTCCCGAGCTACTGCCGCCCTGCATGTTAAAGTGTGGATGGGTGTTGATAACCTGACAAGAAGTTGTCTTTAGGTAATAGTTCCCTGCGATTGACACTTTCAACACAGCAGTTTTACATCCTACATCTAAAAGCAGAGCATCATAAATAACCCATAGTCCTGCATACATGCATCCTCATTATGGAAACTGAAGGACACAATGAAAAAACATCTTAAAACGGAGGAACTCCTAAAGTGATTTGTGTGTTTATGCAAATCAGTGCATGCAGGGGACATTTATCAAAAACCATGAATCACCTTAATAGGAAAGCTCTCTCTCTCTCTCTCTCTCTCTCTCTCTCTCTCTCACGCATATTAGCATGACATCACTCTGAGCAGTAGGCACATAACCGATGCTTAGATCACAGGAAGTGGATCAGAATGCAGACCCTGACAAAGCCCAAGCCATCCCCTCTCTGATGTGTGAAACCTTTCGGCCTGCTGTCCTATGACAGTGGGTGAGCTGATCTGGCCAGTAGGCCTGCAGCTCTTTCAGGGCGCAACAAAAAGCCATAACCACAATGTTATCAACGGACGGCTCGGGTTTGGGAGGGTGCAGAGGGAGATTTGGCAGATCATCTGTTATTGAATATTTCCATTGTCACAGCAACAAAAGTGCCCTGATCGGTGCCAAAGTGCTTACAAAGGAAATGCCCTCGCGCCAACAACATGCTGACGCGGGCACTTTACCAGTGAAATATGCAATGATTACAGAAAACTGCTTTGTTTGCTCCTGATGCGTGTGTGTTTAAGTAAGCTGCCGGGAGCTTTGTGTAAGCGTGTAGCCTACGCTCCACCCCCTCCCCCCATCATGTTCCCGTCATGTATTGTAAAAGGAAAAGCAACATTGCCGAACATAATAACAATACAGTACAGCAGATGTTTTCAGGCAACACGTTGAGTTAGTGTGGATGAATATCCAGGCCTTTCTGGAAAGCACAGCTAACCTTTAGTAGCTGGACTGTGTTTTGGGGTGGTGAGCACACTTGATTTACTTTATCAAAGAATGATATGCAAAGTTGAATATTTGTTAGAATTGTTAATAAACATCCAAGATTGGAAAGGGTTAGGGTCTTTATTTAGAACAATACACTCTCACAAGTGACTATCAAAGTGGATATTGAAATATTTTAACCATAAATAAAGTTAGGAGTTGATCACGGAATACCAATATTTATATTTGAATGAAAGAATGGTATGATGGAGACTTTTAAAAACATACAAAACATAGCATACGTCGTAGGTCAATGTGCCTGTCTAGTAATCTGAAAGTTATATACCTGGATGGCTTTGGTTTGGTTATCTTTGCTTTCTTTCTGTTGAATATTCAACCATTCAATTGTGTTAACGAGTACCATTGAGCAAAGGAATGAGGCAGTTTAGCAGCTTATGGTTAATGTAGGTGTTATAGTATAATATATACTATAGTATAGTAAATCATGCATGTATGTTTACTATGATTATGCATGTATGCTCAGTGTAATACTTGAAATGCTACTGAAGAAGTACTTTTTAATATATATTAGACATCAAGATTCACGATGAACACACATTTATTTGCTATCCCATTTCACTTTTCCCTGTACATCAATGAAATAAAAACTGGAAACCGGCAGACAGAAAAATGACCCCCTTAACTGAAAACTGAAAAAACCCTTTGTTATCTTGAGTCAAATCTGGGAGGCAAACATGAGTAACTCTTTGTTTGAGTGATTCATGATAAGAGAGTGAGAGTCGGTCTGCTAGTACATACTCTACAGTAGTTTATCCATATTTGGTGGCCTCTCTTTCAGTCCTATTGGCCCGTAGAGGTAACACATCTCCTTTCTCTGAACTGCAGAAATATCATTGGCCCTCATGTTCCGGGCCAGGGGAAGTGGGTCTGTGTAATGGTTCCTGGAGTACACAGGATCTCCCAGCTTGGGTGTAGTCACTGGGTTCTTCTGTGGCAACACTGGGAAAATTACAGGAGAGCTTGCTATAGGCACCAGTGATCCATCTGTAAACAGTCTGCGGCCCTTCCCGGTGGGGGCACTATTCCACATGTGAGTCCCCATATGAACCTGCACAAGGAGATGGGTTAGCTGGAACCAGATCAATTAATATTTTATAATTCATCAATTAACAAAAAGTGATCTAGATGAAATTATTTTCTGCCATACCTTTAAATTTCCCTTGGTTGTAAAGGCCCTCAGGCAGACAGTGCAGGCGAAGGGCTTCTCCCCGGTGTGTGTCCTGTTGTGAATCTGCAAGGCACTGGACGAGGAGAAAGTCTTCCCACAAGTCCCACAGTGGTGTTGCTTTGCCACGCGCCGAGCTGGAACAGCCGAGCACAGTGAGGAAGAAGCCTCCGCGGAGCTCCATGAGAGGACTGGAGCGACTCTATCGCTCTGGTGGTTCCCGCTGGTTGGCGGACGATGTGGGAATGCCGTCTCTTCTCTCTTGAAGAGCGGAGACATGGAGAACAGAGCCGGGTCAGCGGTGGATGTCTTATTTGGATGTGAGAGTTCAAACAGATGGGATGGCGTGAGTAGTGGTCTCATTTGATGTGTGAGTGTGTGCTGCCTGAGGTTCCCCTTGGTGGAAAACCCTCTGCTGCATGTTGTACAGATGAACGGCCTCTCTTTGGTGTGGGTTCTGTAATGGATGTCCAAGGCACTTTGACAGGCAAAGCTCTTTCCGCATATCTCACATGCAGTGTTCTTAAAAATCCCCTTTTCACAAAGACTAGGACTAGAGATGGGGGTGTCCTTAATCTGGTTAAATAGATCGATATCAGAGGGATTAATACTGGGTTCAGTGAACTTCAAAGTGGTTGAGCTGACACTGGTCTGGAATGGTCCCTCTGAGTTTAAATGGCATAAAGGCTTGCTGTTTGGACAGAGATTGTCAAAAGTGGGAAGATTGTATGCAGGACATCTTTCTTCTGGTGCATCTTCTTCCCCTTCCTTCTTAATCCAATTGGGTAGCGATAGTCCATAACTTGTTACACTGTCACAGTGACTCACATCAGACACAGATGAGGACAAACTGCTAGACAAGGAGGACCTGAAATTAGACAAGCCACTATCTTCAGAAAAGTCCATCAAATTGTTAGTGCTGTGCTGTTTATTAAGGGATCCTCCATTACAGCCCATTCGCCTTGAGATATTCTGGTTCAACAGGGGTGCAGCATAAGTATTCCCATCTGTGTGTAAGCGGACATGTTGCTGTAACATAAGGGCGTTGGTGAACTTAATTTGGCAGATGGGGCATGAGTGCTGGTCCTCCCGTGTGGATGCTGCATGGTGAATGGCCTGGTGGTTCCTGAGGTTTCCTTTGGAGGAGAAAGCCCGACCACACAGTTTACAGAGATAGGGCCGCTCTCCCATGATGTGCGTCCGGTAGTGCATTCTCAGAGCACTGTGACAACTGAGTAGGCGATGGCAGATCACACACTCATAGGAGTCTGACACCTTCTGGTCGATGTCCTCCAACAGTTGTTGGAGTTTTGAGGTATCTGAGGTTTTCAACAAAGGGATTACCTTTGCAGAATTTGGATGTGTGCAACTTAATGAAATGTCATCGGATACACAGTCTTTTGATTCCTCTTGAGTACTGGTTGTCATCTCAAACATTAAGTTAAGAGATGCTTTTTCTTCATTGTTACAGTTCATGATCATTACACTTCCTTGTGCAGTGTCTGATGAATCAGTGGGCATTATTGTCTTTACATTTGAGGCCAAGTGAACCATATTCTGACTGCAGGAGCTGGAAGTTAAAAATGAGTCTTCTTTTTTGATGAGAGATGGTTGTTTCCTGGAACCCAATGATTGTATCCAACTGGAAGGCGTCATTATGCCTGGACATGGTTTGTTATGAATCCAACGTGCAGATGTTTTTTCTGGTAGCATGGACATGCCATAAGGAATACCAGTGCTGGTTGGGATGTTGTCCAGGTGTTGTGGAATGGGATACGGATTCATCTGGATGTGGGGGTAGCGTTTTTTGTGTCTCTGAAAATGTACCTTTAAATTCCCACGTGTGGAGAATCTATTTCCACAGATATTGCATTTGTATGGCCTTTCTCCTGTGTGGGATCGCACATGGATCTGCAAAGCACTGTCACTACCGAATAGTTTAGCACAAAATCTGCATCTGTGTTTGAAGCCATTGTTTGAAGACGCATTTGGTCCAGAAAGAGTAATATTTATGGATTTGTGACTCTTCTGTTCAGACAAGGAAGTCACAATATTTATCACAGGATCACAATTAATCTGCAATTGACTGGTAGAATGAGTGAAATGTAAGCTATTTGAGGTTTTATTAACTAGGCTATTTTTGCCAAATGCCAAAGATGGTCCTATTGTACAAGCTAAATCATTAAATTGTGGGTTGGGACTGCCAGGGTGCGTGTATTCGGCTTTGGAAACCCGTTTTTCAAATCTCAAAGTCATTAGCTTTCTAAGACTTTGTAAGGAGTCAGAATGGAACAGTACACTTTCACTGGCTAGACTTTGCTGCTGGGTTGACAATAATTTCTCAAAGTCTGTAATCTTACCAGACTGGGTAGCTAAGCACTGTGCTGTGCGAGCAGCAATAGCAAGCTGTTGAGAAAGGTTATGACTAAGATCAATGAGTGGAGCAGTGGATTTTGATGGTTCCTGATCACGGCTTACAGGAGACTCCGGTATCTTGACTTTCTCAGAGGCAAACAGAAGAACTTGATGACAAATCTGATTGGTTAGTTGTAGCTGGTGGATCTGCTGAACCTGTAGAGCCAAGATCTGCTCCAGCAGAGAAGAGACAGTTGTTGTACCAGTTCCTATATGGCAATCATCCTCTTGCGTCTGCTGGGAGAACTGGGCCACGGCCACTTTAGTGCTCTGTAGATTTTCAATGGTCACACTGGTGTTTCTCCATGAACAGCGCTCCAGTGGTGAGGAGCTCTCAGATTGAGGTAACGATGGTACCAAAGCCGATGTGCTCAAGGGAATGTCTGTCTGCTGTTGTTCACCAGTGTTATATGCACTCTCCAAGCTGCCATTACTCCTACACCTGGAACAATTCTCAAACGCCATGTTGTCCTCCATCTGTCCTAGAGAACCTTGAGGGATGAGGTCTTCCGTCTCGAAGGTCTTCGCACACTCGACTGTGGTGGTGGACATACAGTGAACAGGGTAATCATCTGTGGGATCCGTTGTCCCATGTCGTTTTAAAACAAGAACCTGAGGAGGTGAAGAGCAGAACCTCTTGTGATGTTTCAGGTCCGATAGAGCACTGAATTCCTCACAGTAGTGTTCGCCGACAAAAGGACCAGGGACATTTTCAGGCACAGTCTCCAAACTGGTGTGGACACCATCATCTTGAAATACAATAACAATGATAAATACATGTTTAATGGACATGGCTTGACAAAACATATAATCAGTACATTTATAGCAATCACAAACGACAAGGAGAACGTTTGTGACATTGAACAGGTCATGTTTTATCTTATAAAAGAGATCCAAGGGCATATATAAAATGGTAGCAACAGCAATATTTAAAGAAAATAGACCAATAACATTTCTGTCATTCACCAAATAATTGTGAGATTTTTTATTAGGCCAGCGCAAATCAGCGTGGATTGCTGTTTCTCACTATACATTCACAGCCATCTTCTGCATGCGTCTGACTATATTTAATAAAGCATAATAAATGACAATTAACGTTTCTATTAACGTCACTATCGTGTCTATAATATACAATAACACTGGATGATTTAAAAGATGAGTCGCAAACGGACGGTCGGGAAAAGTTAGTTTGAAGCATCTGACTTAGTTTTAAAATGAAAACGCGCAAAAGTGTCGCTCGCATGACAACATTAGACAACGTTACGTTTAAAATGATAACACAACTTACCGACGCACTCCTCCTCCATACACAAGCCATTGGATTGCACATGCTGCGGTTTCGCTTGTTTCCTGCGCGACATGCTTCCAATACTCAGCGCTGGGAGCGAGAGATAAACGGGAAGGGAGAGGACGGCGTGCGTGTACGCGCGCGCGAATGCGCGTGTACGTGTGCGTGTGTGAGAGAGAGCGAGCGAAAGCCAGAGTGCTGTTTGTTAGAAGCGCGCGTTGGAGTTATGCAGGCTCGTCCAGCATGTCATATGTCCCGTCCCGTTTAGGAATTAAAAAACCTTCCGGAGTCTGGAATGCTCTAAATGACTACAACATAAGAATGTTGCTTTATATAGAGACTGATTTACCCCCACCCCCTGTGACTATGGGCTAGGCTATAAGTGATGGTATTCTGATTAGGTTTAGTTTATATCATTAGTAAATCATTAGTAAAGTTTTAATTATATTAACTTGTCTCTCTTGTTTACATTTCTTTTTGGGGGCCAAATGTATTTATGTCTGTCTACAGTATGCTACAAATACAGCCTATAATAGAATTAAAATGTACCAACTTCAAACCACTGTACTTAAAGCTTTTGGGGATAGATCCCAATCAGCATTAAGATTAAGAATCCCCCAATAAGCATTAAGATTAAGATTCCCCCAATCAGCATTAAGATTAAGATTCCCCCAATCAGCATTAAGATTCCCACACTCATAATATATTTATTTTATATGATTCCGCATACAAAAATGTGAATTGAATTATTCCTCATATGGAAAATTACATTTGACAAATGTCATGTATAGCAAAAATGCACTCAGGGAGTCGCCATGTACAAAATCACGTACAACTGTGTCACTTCAACACAGAAGGTAACTTCAACAGATGGACGCTGATACTTTTAAGCGTAACATTTTGTTCTAGGCATGTTCAAAAGAACGGAGCTGGGTCCCGACCACTGTGAAGTGCAGCTCATTGTTCTGCAGGCTTCAGATCACCTGTGAGTGCTGCCGTGTGGAGCTGTCACACTGCCTGCTCTTTGAAGCTCTGTGAACACGACAATTACTGTCCACCACTTCCTTTGATTCATGGCTGATTCATTTGTGGGCTCCAATACACAAATACATATCTGTCTGCCTGTCTCTCTTCCCGTTGTCTCTCTCTCTCTCTCAGCTGGCGAGCCAGGTGTGCTGTGGACGTCCCGTGACTCACCACTTCAACACTCATCATTACAGATGAAGCTTCCTCGTCGCATGCAAACGTCCTGGGCCCCCGGGGGGCCTTGCTGCTGGTAGACTAGGGGCCAAACAATAGTTTACTCTTATTCAAAGTAAATGACTAACCTTTTTTTAGCTTTTTCAGAACCATGGGGTAGGGTCCCTACCAATGTTGACACCAAACCTACGCCCTTTGCCCTTTGCCCTCTATCTAGATCTTCTCACTCCCTTTGTTCCATCACACCAATCGGTTTGTTGTCTAGGCTATGTGTTGTTTCCTTGTGCTTTTTCTGTATTCCCGAGTTCCCCTGTTCCGTTTCCCGAGTTACACGCCTGTAGGTTTTGTCCTTTTGTGATTTATATTATCTTGTTTCAATCCGCTATATGTCTCTGTCTGCACTTGGCTCCTACCCTTTGTGTATCTGTCACTCGCCCTGCACTCCAACCCCTCTAACCCTCATCAAAGGTGACACGTGGTGATGAGGTCACCCGGCAGGTGCAGGCGGTTGACACCTTAATAGGTCTTTTCTTCGTGCTGTTTACGAAACACACATTGAAATGAGCACGTCAGCAACCCTGGTTAATAGCCTCTCTGAGTAAACAGATTAAATGTACTTTTTGTTGTCATGTCCGAGTTACATTTCAACTACAATTCATGATTCTCTCTCAGCCTATGCCAAAAACTGCCAAAGGTTTTTATTCAAAAATGAATGAATAACAATGGTAAAAGATTAACAGAAATCTACACGGACTGCTCAGATTCGGCAAGAGTGAAAAGAACAGAGCGTCACTCTGATTGGCTGGAGTACTCTGAACAACATCCAACAGCCGAGCCAAGGCCTGACTGATATTCATTGTGAAAAGTAAAGTGAATGTCTGGATGGTCTCACGAGGGGCTAGGGTTTTATAGCACGCTTGTAAATGTTTGATACCGTGTCTTAAAACTCCACTACGGTCCAACGGCTTGTAATGGCTAATCACACTCATGCCTGGTGGTAAAATAGGGGCCCTTTAAACAATGTCTATCATACACTTTGGACATACAGTTGCGATCATTAATTCTTTTGATACCCCTAGGTATCAAAAGAAGTATTATGAATCTTTACATTATTAATATTATGCTTTATTGTGACGACTATAAAGATTGAGTGCGGCCGATTTGTTTTAGTACACATTAGTAGCCCACAAACAGTCCAAAGTCATTGTTACGTCACAAACCTCTGGTCACGTGCGGCTTCCCTGGCTCCAGCTGCCCGGCTCTTCTTTTGTTCTCTCCCTGATTGGTTAATTGATGGTAGCTGAGACCACGCCCAGGCGTCGCCTCTGGGCTGTGACGTTACAACGTGTATTGTGACAGGTGGACGTAACACAAGGACCAACTAGCAATGGATTTCATCATTCAAAACATGAATGTATTTTTTGAATTTCAGAGGCCTTGTTGAGTCGAAAATTCATTTCTGGTTTGTTTTCAGGTTTTTCTAAAACAGTGTTCACCACGGTGAATACATTGTTGAAAGAATAACATTTGGTGGGTTTCTTAAAATATTGTTAAACGGATTACAACAGCCCTTAGCTTCATTATACTCGCTAGGCTATGCCAAAACACAGCACCATCTAGTGGTAACAGATACGCAGTAACGCAGCCTTTATTTCCAGGTGGTGAAAGTTTTACAATGAAGTGATTGGAGTTTAGGAAATTAATACATTGAAAACAACCAGATATAACTATATGACATTTTAAAAACCGTCCACAATGGAATAAATGTATCTCTTCATCGGCCATTTTAACTTTTTCTGCAAACTGTATAAAATGTACAGAATCAAAAGAGGACTATTATTGATATATGAAGCTGCTTACTGGACCAAGCTGCAAGAGTATTTGGAAAATAGTTGAGGGCCAAAGAGACAAATCATTTATTTAAAGCTGTATATGGAAACATGGTTGATAGGAAATAGGAAAAATAAAGTACAAATGATTAAAATGGTTAACTTAATAAAGAGCGACTACCAAGATCTGCACTTAAAATATAGTACTAAAAAGAAACAGTCTATATACACTTTTCAGCCCATCCATCATTTTTTCCCTTCATAAAATATATATTTTTTTATTTGATTTGAAAACGTAGTATGAAAGCTCCAGACGTTTGGTCGCCCACGCTTCAGCACCAGCCCACGTCCGTGCAGAAATCACAACGCAGCCTTGAGAGACCGGTGAAACCTCGCTCCCAGGCGGTCTCATCCCACGACAGCACACCCGGAACGGGGTGCTTCGAATGTGCGAGAGAGAGAGAGAGAGAGAGAGAGAGAGAGAGGGGGCGGGACTTCCGGACATGCTTCACAAGGGAGCGACATCACATGTCGCTCCCTTGTCAGCCGGACAGCCGGCCGGACAGCCGGATATCCGTACATGTTTCGGATATCGCTTTGTCAAATCCTTGGTCAAAAGACTCCATATTTATTCTCCTCGTCTTTCTTGTTGTTCTTCTTGGTGCGGGGACAGTCAACGCGGCTCTTAGGAAGTAAGAGAACAGGAATTGCGTACGGTAGACAGGAGCAGCGAGGAGACCGGTGACCTTCTCTCAGCCTAGCCCGTGACTACTGTGCACAGATGTGTATCCATCAAAATAGGACGGAGAGAGAAGACACGCCAGCTGTCTTCGGCTACGTCTGAGAAGGACGACGGCGTCCGCGTTTAGCCTCGTCCGGTTGAGACGGTCGCTCTCCAGACACCGGCCTACGACCGTACACGACATGAATAGCTTTGTTTAAAAAAAATACAAATAAAGTGTTAATGACACAAAGAGGGGAGAGGCGGGGCTCAGTGGAAGGAGCTGCGGTCATTGGCCACGTCCTGCAGCTTGCGTAGCAGCACCGAGTGGTTCTCTGGACACGCCTTCTTGGGCTCTGGCTCCTCCTCCAGGGGCAGACTGTGCTTCCTGCTGGGACTCTGACCCGTACGGATCATGCTGTTGATCTCCCGGAGGCGCTGCCCGAGTGGGGGAGGAGGACACACATATCAAACTGGGTAGAATGTATTTACTGTATGTAGCAATATATTTACTGTGCTGTGTAATATGTTCATGTTTTGGTCTGTATGTCACGTGCATTGTGAGTTACTACATGATACTAATATGTGTGTCTGTCTGTCTGTCTGAGCGTCTGTGAGTGTGTGTTAGTATGTGTCTGTCTGTCTGTGAGTGAGTGTGTGTGTGTGTGTGTCTGTATGTGAGTGTGTGTGTCTGTCTGTCTGTTTGTTTGTGAGTGTGTGTATGTGTGTGTCTGTGAGTGTGTGTATCTGTGAGTGTGTGTATGTGTCTGTGACTGTGTATGTATGTGAGTATGTGTGTCTGTCTGTCTGTCTGTTTGTTTGTGAGTGTGTGTATGTGTGTGTCTGTGAGTGTGTGTGTATGTGTCTGTGAGTGTGTGTATCTGTGAGTGAGTGTATGTGTCTGTTTGTTTGTGAGTGTGTGTATGTGTGTGTCTGTGAGTGTGTGTGTATGTGTCTGTGAGTGTGTGTATCTGTGAGTGTGTGTATGTGTCTGTATGTGAGTGAGTGTATGTGTCTGTCTGTGAGTGTGTCTGTCTGTGAGTGTGTGTGTGTCTGTCTGTCTGTCTGTCTGTTTGTTTGTGAGTGTATGTGTCTGTGAGTGAGTGTATGTGTCTGTCTGTGAGTGTGTGTAT
>OMKP01030021.1:0-13026 GCA_900302375.1 Bathygadus melanobranchus
CTATCGATTTTCTCAGCTATAATTTTCCACAGGCGACTGAAGAAAAGATTAATTTGGCATAAAGAGGTAGACTTGCACTACAGCTCGCCTCACTAACCCCTATTATCTCTCCCTGTGTTGTTGTTACACACACACACACACACACACACACACACACCTGTCTAGTCCAACCCCCCCACCATTACAACACAGTGTTATTACCACAACGTTGGCCAACCTTCTCTTCAACACACTGGCTTCCTACCTGGGCGGTCCTCTACAGCGGTCAACACACGATGTTATTACAACAACGTTGGCCAACCTTCTCTTCAACACACTGGCTTCCTACCTGGGCGGTCCTCTACAGCGGTCAACACACGATGTTATTACAACAACGTTGGCCAACCTTCTCTTCAACACACTGGCTTCCTACCTGGGCGGTCCTCTACAGCGGTCAACATACTTCGTGGCGTGTTTGTGGAGAAAACTAACAATCGCAGACCTCACTGAACTTCTTCTTCGGCCCTTTGTCCACCTCCAAGATTTTGTAACTTGGCCGAAATCTCGGCAGATGACGGAAACTTCACTGTCTCCGCGGAGACCCCGCTGGTCTTCACTAATTCAGTGACCAAACCCGAAATCGGGTTGAGTATGAAACACGTTTGCCCGCAAATAACGTCTGTGTTTCCGGAGCGGTCACCTAAAGCTCCATTAGTGAAGACCATTGGAGTCTCCATGGAGACGGGAAATCAAAATTTGAAAATGAAACAAAAAAAAATCATGCCTGCGGAGATTTTGGCGAGTTACAAAATCTTAGCGGTGTGCAAAGTGCCTAAAAAGAAGTGTAGCAAGGTATGCGTTTGTTCTACAATTTGATCTCACGACCTCGTCAAACCATGAAGTACGCTGACCGCTTCAGAGAGATGGACGAGACTCACATTTATTTGCAATTATGCTGAGATGACATGCATGCATAATGTGAAATTAGGAAGCATAATCAAAAGAGAAGGAAAACAGACATTTTGAGGGCGAGAGAGAGCATGAGAGGATTCGTGAAAGACAGGGATAATGAGAAAGAGAAAGAGAGAGAGAGCGGGAGAGAGAGAGACTGAGGCAGAGAGAAAGTAGAGTGAGGCCGTGTGTGTGCGTGTGTGTGCGCGCGTCACACAGAATTGGACACTTACCCTGTGTGTACATGCCAACGTGCGCAGGGACATAGTGCATGAGTCACTGGTTGGCAGATCACACACACACACACACACACACACACACACACAGTGCTCTTCCAAAATATGTCTCTCCACAAAAACACTAAAAATATCTTGTATCTTAATATCGACATACAACCCCATATTTAAACGCATGGAGAGTGTGTGACTGGGCCTTGCGTAAAACTCAAAACAGTCATCATTAAGTTACATCAAGTGAAGATCTATTCTATTCGATTTCTACGTCTATTTTTACTATGCTGGAAATGAGTCTCAAGGGGCTCCACAGGACCCACAATAAATGGAATTATGCTTAAAAAAGATTCTGCATTGTGCTTATGAAAGACCATCTCATATTGTATGTGATTATTGACTGTCAGTTCCGACTATTTGGCAATAATGCACTTTCCATATATACTTAAAAGCATGGGTCTGTTTCTCTCTCCCTCTATCTATCTCAGTCTGTCTGTCTGTCTGTCTGTCTGTCTAAAGTGAGACTAGCATGCTAGTCTCACTTTAGCTAGCATGCTAGCATGCTAGTCTCACTTTAGCTAGCTGGTTTTCGGTTGGAATACAGAGCAGGTGTGGTGGTGGTGGAGCAGGGAGACGAAGCTAACTCAAGCCATTCGGAAATTGGACCACATCAACATATTTGTACAGCCATGGTTAATATCACCAACTAAAACGCTGGTTTCTCTTACACTAGGGACTGTTTAAACATGGAGAGCAGGGGGGTTGAAAAACATGTAAATTGAATTACTTGCTTCGTGGATTAGTGTGTGTGATTTAAATCGGTTTAATGGCGAAAAAATTCTGTAGCGCCAGCAATGAATTTGAATTAAAAGCTAGCTGTGCCAGGGAGTGAACGCCAATAGAAAAACAACATGTTGTTCTTGTCTGCATTTGTTTTCATTATTTTCTCTCTCAGAGAACCATCTGTCGGAGTTGGACAGTTTGGAGCAGCGTCGCGCCGACATTAAAAACTGTTGTCAAATGTCTTGGATTGTAACAGACGGTTTCCACAACTTCCCTAACTTCTGTTTGTTTGTTATGAATATCTGATGGATCATCGATCGGCGGACAGATGGATGGCTTGATGAATGAATGGAGGTTAGCTTGATGGATGGATTCATTGTTGGACAGATGTTTGGATGGCTGGGTGAATGGGCATAGAGGGGATGGATGGACAGCTGGATTGGGGGATGATGATCAACCGCTGGATAGATGGACGGAAGGATGTTAGATTAAATTGATGGATGGACAAAGATGGGTGGAGGGAACGATAGATGGATGTCTTCTACTGACCAGACCTGGTACCACACCTGGTAGGAGGTTTTAGTCTGGTCAGTAGAAGACCTTCAGGTGTGAAGGTTGTCCACCTGATGACATAGAAGAGAACGTTTCTATGTAGCCGTTTCTGAAGCTTTAGAAAGCATTCTGGCCCACAATGTTAAATATATTCTCATATCAAGGCCCAGCATTCGGTACAAACATCATTCTGCACACACACACACACACACACACACAAATCCACTTGGGCTGTCCTTGGGCAAGGCATTTCACCCCTGCCAGTGCGTAGGTTGTAGGCCGTCGTGTTGGATTTGAGCCATCATTAATATTTGCCTTGGATGAATATATGAATGGACCGTCGAGAGTCATCGTGAATACAAATTGGTCGCCATGGCAGCCCTGAAAAGTAGAGCGAACAATTCAGCTGGGTGTTGAAGTGGGTCTCTTCAGTGATGTTTAATACATGTACAGATGTCAGTATTGTTTGTCTGAATACACGCACGCAAACGCATGCCACAGCACACATAGCCGCCCGCTGCCCCCACACACACACACACACACAAACCAGAAACCTCATCACACACAGTCACACACCAACTGTCAGACAAGCGGTGTGCGGTACCTTCTCACCTGCATGTTGCTGTAACTGCACCCCACTGTGACTCCAACCGCTGTTTGTAAACAACAGAAAATGACACACACCTGCTGTTACAAAATGGTGTCCTGCCCCCCTAAACAAACCTAGTTATTCACCAATTAAGGCTTTTCTTCAAAATATGACATGAAAGTCATGATGCCTATTAGGTAAATAATGACACCTAAATATGAATATTGGGCTGTTATATTATTAATATTACATTATTAGTTGAGGTGGCAGAGTAAGTTTAGGCCGTAGCTTTGCGTGTTGTTGCGTTGTACGCTATATACGCTAGGAGTAGACCTAGGCTATGATAAAACATCTTATTCTGAAATAAATGAGAATACAGTGTGTGTGTGTAATGTGTGTAAACAACAAGGTTATCTGAAGAAAATCATGGATGAAGGATGTACAATACCAGAGTTGATTTTAACAAACCTGCTGCAAATCACCCGCATATTATAAATTCTGGTCGACAACCGCCTACACCCAGAGTTGTCGTCAGGTCGTGCAGGCCAATTAACTCAATCCATGACATCTCCATGACACACACACAAACACACACACACCAAAACCACACACCCTAAGACAAAAGCTCCTTCTCACACACGCACACAGTGTGTGCGTGTGTGTGTGTGTTTAATGGGACTTTTGAGGGCACAGCCCGCTGGTCCTGGTTATGTAACCTTAGCCTGAGTCATCGAACCCCACTGTCACCACGACAACCGCATCCGCCACCAACCTGACCCCTGCATCCTGCCAAGTCTATACAAAGATACAAAGACCACTGGACCGTGAGAAGAGAGAGAGAGAGAGAGAGAGAGAGAGAGATGTCTGTGTGTGAATAGCTTATAGATTCATCAATAGGGTATTTGTCCGGCTTGGTTCCTATTCACAGTCTGCTCACATGTGCCGAGTCAAACCGAGACCGCTTCCACCATCAGATACCTCAGGTGTCTAGTGGTCTGGGGAGTCTTGGTGGGCTTGGGGGGTCTTGGATATCTTGGTATCTGGTGGTCTGCGGGTTCCTCTCCACTACTGGAGGCCCTTCACTGTGGTTTCCATGGTTACACTGCAGTTGTTCTCTGTCACCGTTTATACGCTGTGCTATATTCCAGTGTTCAGGTTGTTTTTATTAGTATCTACGTAGCTTCAGCCTTTTTTGGCTTTTTTGTGGTGACGGTCACTCGCTGCTCACGGTTGCTTCTCACAAAACATCCGGTCACTTTGTTAATGTTTACTTCAGGCTGCATTTAGACTTTGACTTCTGACACTTTATTTATGTAGAACTGTGTTTAAGACCGTTCAAAGGTGCAGGGTTGCTATAACCTAATACACTGAATACCTACGGAGGAGTTGAGCTGCTCAGTGTAAGTGAAATTGATTAAGAATCATTTTGGATTACTTTGGGTTAAGGGTGCGGCTAAACCCAGCTCCTAAAGTACAGCCAGCAGGCACTGGTACAATCACCCCCCGCCCCCCCTGCTGCTGACAGTGTGTAGCTAGGACGGACTATTTATTTGATCTAATAGTAAAGTAGGTTGTATGTTTATATATTGTAAATAGGGTGAGGTTTTCTTTTACCTGCCTCAAGTCTGTTTTGTGTAAGTTATGTGTGTTTTGTGTCATTTATGTAAATTGCTGCTGCAACACTGCAATTCCCCTTTGGGGATCAATCAATCTATCTACAGAGGTAGATGGGACCTTCTCTATTGAGGGACTTTAGATATTAATCTCAAGTCTCATTTGTGAGACTAGGAGACAGGTGCCAAGACCTGACGCTGGGCACTAACTCTCTCTCTGATCTTACTGGGCCGTCCCAATGGCTAAGTGTTCTGGAGAATGGGAATGCCGGGATTATGAACACACACACTTACACACACATTAACATAAACACACACACACACACACACACACACACAAACATAAACACACACACACACACACACTAACATAAACACACACACACACACACCCACACTAGTTTTGTGTTGGCCTCTCTCGCCTCTTGTGTCTTGAAATGTTGGAAGTAGGAAGTAGTACCAAATATTTTATTTAATAATTAGGTGTCCCGAAAATATACACGCTGTACCGCATAGGGTAGAACTTAGTGTTAGCTTTCAGTTCAACTCAGTTCACAAGTTAGCGAGCTACGTTCGGCCGTGTTTCAGTTCAGTGAGAAGGCCTGGGACTAGAACGCAGTCGGAAGCTCTGGGCAAACTAATCGTTTGAATGATTTCTTTTAATGAACTCATTCTAATGATTCAGTACACTGAAAAAAAAACTGCTTTGCCCATCACTAACACACACACGCACGCGTACAAAAGCACTATAATGTCCATCCGGAGCCTCCAACCAAACCAAATTAGCCCGGGAAAATAGATTCTTCTGTCTCTGTTGTAGGTGGTGTGAGGACTTCCTCTCCCCCCTGCTCCTCCTCTTCCTCGGGGAGAACAGGCAGATGAAGGGCTCAGGAGTACGGATGTTAGAAGCCCTCCCCGTTGTCCAGATGGGATAATTAGTATGGACCCAGAGGTCAAGTACATATGGGGAAGGAGGGGAGATGAGAGGAAAGGAGCAGGGGGGAGACAAGGGGAGGAGAAGGGAGATGTTAGGAGAGGGAGGGAGGGAGGCGATGGGATGGAAGAAGAGGACGAGGAGAGGAAAGAAGGGAAGGCGAGGGGAGAAGGATTAGGAGAGGAAGGGAGGAGAGGAGGGGAGTAAAGGTCACAAGCCCTCTTGAACTCGGAGGTCGCCATCATCAGCACTTCATCCCTCTGTCCCGCCAGCTCCAGAATAATGACTCTCTTACCGCCAAGAAATGTCATTTAATCATCTCAAATCTATTATGTCAAGGCAGGGGGGGGGGGATTTGTTTTACAAGGTTAAGTAGCCATAGCAACCATTCCCTGAGAGGGAAGCCAATTTTAATTCACCTGCTGCTTTATGAGTGGAGCTGATCGTGATGATCCAGAGCCTGCAGAAACTCTGGGAAGCAGCAACACTATTTATAATCACTCAGGTTGGAGGATTGTAGAAGATGACCGGAGACCTGGGGGAGAGTGGGAGGGAAAGGAGGGACTGGGAGAGATGGGAGGAGATGATGTTTAAACAGAAGAGCCCAGATGTCTGGGTCAATGTGGTGTTGCCAAAGATACTTCTGGGAGCTGATATGAATACACAGTCATATTGTCCTTATCGTGGTGTAAATAAATAAATGAGTTTAGTGAATGCTTTTATCAAAAGCGTCTTACAATACCATGAGGTCATACATTTCGTTGCACAGGTGGACACAGTGCGAATTGAACCCTAACCATGGCTTAGTTTTAATGCCTTGCTCAGTGGGGAATCGAACCCTTAACCGGGGCAGTGTTAATCCTCTACCAGTCGAGATAGACAGGGATTGTGGTGCGTTGCATTTGAACAGACAAGTCGGAATTCCCAAGTTCCCCGACATGCGATCATTAACAGTAGTGAAAGCTGTAGTAATATACTGTTTATTAGCACATCTGTCTTATTAGTCTCATTAAATCAGTTGTACACACAGTACTGTCCAACTTCTATCTGTATGCGCAAATCAAATTCCCCTGTAATGCGTTGTTGTCATCTGGTATTGCTAACAATGGATAACAACAGCTAACCTGGCTAGAACCGGTAACTGAAATGGTAGCATCTTGGTTTTCCGACTTGTACTGGACGCGGTCAACTCCGGCGTGACGTCATTCCCAGCACTGATTTTCGAGGTCAAGTCAAGGTCTTGATGGATATTACATTCAGGACCTGACTGTCTAGTTCTGAAGTATCTCAGAATATACCCTGATCAATTGACCTTCAATTGACCTCAATCAGACCTCAGCCAGCTTTTGGACCAGTGGAGAACGTTCATATATCCTGATCTCAATCAGAATTGTCAACTTGTTACGTCTTCAGTCTGACATTTCCTCCACTGTGACATATTTCAGGGGATTATATTTTCCTCAACCAATCACTAGAGACCAACGTACCATGCCAACATCCTGTTTTTAAGAATGGAGTGAAGTAAAATCTAACTACGATGTCGGGCGATATTGAGGAGACATACCGTCTATGTAAAAATGTGTTACTTTTCATAAGTCGCTTTGAATAAAAGCCAAATGCTGTAAATGTCAATGTAAATGTAAATGTAAAATACATTTGTTAATCAAGGGGGTCATACAAGATTATGACTCAGCAGCCCAAACACCAAAGAGCCCATTCAGTGAAGGTTTCCGAGATGTCGGGGGATTCTCCCATATAGACCCGGTATCCATTCTGGGTGGATTCGCGTAAAACGTTCTCGACTATTTGCCAGGGTTGAAAATTCTCAAATGATTCTAAATAAATGGCAATGGCAGCTCGACAACGGCGTACTTGCCACCCGTGGCGCTGATTGGCTAATCGTTAGTCCCCCCCCGCGGCGCTCATTGGATAATCGCTTTTTCAACCGAGAAATCGCTGTTTCATGTCACGACACCAGACCAAAATCTGTCAACTCGGTGGAGTGGGTGGATTCAAATGTCCGGACCCAAGCTAACAGCTTAACAACGGCCTGAATAGAGAAGCTGAACATATTACACAACACGGGGTGACACAAAACTTCAGTTCAGCCATCTTGTTTGAAGGTCACAGTGATATTCACTGTTGACGATACGTATGATGAAGATAGCCCACGCTGCAGCCTTCACAATCAAACCCTACCACCACGTCTTGTTATACTGTCCTTGGTCATAATCACATTCATTGTGTTGTGCAACGGTATTACACAGGGACTCTCTCTCTCTCATGCTCCCTGTGTCTCCCTCCCTGTATCCCTGTCTATCTTTCCCTCCATCATGTCTCTCTATTTATCCTATTATTTACCCTGTGTGAACGCGTGCGTGCATACCTGTGTTTGTGTGAAAGAAAGGAGAGGAAGAGTTTATGTGTATGTGTGTGTGAGAGAGAGAGAGAGAGAGAGAGAGAGAGAGAGATGTGTGTGTGTGTGTGCATGTGTGTGTGTTCTGTTATCCTAGTATATTTACTGGTTTGTTTTCGTCACTTGTCATCATTTGTGTGAGCCAAATTCATAGTCAAATATTGTCGAATTTTCACTCTGTCAGTGTTCAAAGTAAAATTAATCGTTTTAAATGACCAAGATTCCCTGAACTCACAATTCTTGGAATCAAACATGTCCATTTGTGTTGTTGTCTTGACAAAAGATTGAATAATTTTGTTTTCATAGATTCTTCATGAAAAATAACAATGACAAATATACAAGTATGAGACCATCAACTGGCAATTTCACGATGGCAGACATGCTGGACTCGGATTTGAACGAATTTTCTACGAATATTTTCTCCACCTCAAGCGCAAATTCGCACTCTTAGAGAGCAGCGTTTTGGCAGTCTGTTTTATCCTCGTGTACAGCGTGGCGTTCATGAAACTTTAATCGCCAAACTCTCCTCAGATGCTCCTCTTCATAAGTTTGAAGGCTTTGATTGCCTTCTACAGGGTCATCTCCTAACATTAAGAAGAACCATCAGCCGAACCTTCATAACACCAGCACATCCAATGGATGAAACGCTCTTCTTGAAAAGAGGGGAGATATTTCCAAGTGTGCTAGCATGGTGTGTTGACAAGTTCACGGTGTGGACAGTAACACAAAACTGATAACTGAAGACTGTGAAGATAAAGAAGGTAGCCAGAGGGCTATTGCGTTTGGATTCTCCAGTTGTGGGAGTGGCATATTAGTGTGTTCAGTAGTGAGTCTTCAAAGCCTTCAGATCGCCCTCACATCCCACTCAAGTGCGTCATCGCTATTTCCTTGGAAAATTGCCCGTGTGAAATCATATCCACAGTCCGCCCCCGAATCAGGAGTTATTTCCAAACAACCAAGGTATTTCCTATAAATTATTAGTTCGTTGTTTCAAAGTAAATGTATCTGGTAGGGAGCCCTAGGACAGTGGTTCTCAACCAGTCTAGCCTCATAGTCATCACAACCCAAAAACAAAAAATGTATTGACCAATATTGCAGTAATCAAAAATGTCTTCATGTTAAAAACATGGACCGAACAAAAGGCTGCTACAGTTAGGGCTAAACTCAGTAAAATAGTAAGACATTGACACATGAATTAAACACTGAAACAAATTAATTCATGGGCTTCTTTGGGTCGAGACCCACCAGTTAAGAATCACAACCCTAGGAGACACTTTGAATAGAGAACCCCCAACTCATGAGGCATTCCTAGCGTTTTTCGGGAGGGGGTGGTGTCCCTAACAAAGTATTTCATATAAACTAGAAATGATCACGTAGCTATGTCAAACTAAATGTATCTGGTAAGAAGCCCTAGAGACAGTAAACAACATGATTTTGACTGTTATCATATCAATATCTATTTGGATTTCATCATTCAGTTCCCTATGCAACTATTTACTTAGACCTTCCCCGCTCCCCTTTGTACAGTAAGCACTTTTAACTTTTTTCTTTACCTGCACTGAACAGTTTTCTCGCCCCCTCCATGCAATCTCCGAGCGTGTTATTAAAATGCGGATCTGCCTCCACGCAGCTCGTAGAGATTCCACGTGCTGACGCATCCCTCTACCATCTTATAACTCCCCCGTCTCCAGCTTCTCACTCCCCCGTCAACACCAGGCTCCAGCTTCTAGCTCCCCCGTCAACATGGGCCTCCACCGCGCACGGCTAATTAGCATGCATTCCTGCTATGCTAGCTTCATGTTGGCGGGAGAAGCAGTTGGCAGGGCCTGGCCGATCAGAGGAGGGTGCAGGGTTGTCACCCGTACACGGACACAAACAAACACACGCCAACTTGGTCACGCCCGGCCAAGTGGAAAATCCACCCCCTGGTTCTGCCTCTCCAGTTTTAAGTCCACCATCTGGACCAAGAACTCAAGGCGCTTGTCAGTTGATAAGAAAGAAAACAACCCAAAACCATTGTCAGAAACATCTCGAAGCCCGGAGGCCTTTTTTCAAACTAAGCCAGTAGCCAGACAGCAGGGTTTAATTTTTCTCGGATCCTATTCCGGCAGGGTCCAGGACCTCTAGGTTTTAGACTGCTTGTGTTCTGGTACCTCTTTGCGTGGATCCGTTACCTCACGTGGTATAACACCAATAACTAAATAAAATAAATTAACAAAAAAGTGGCTTTTCAGGGCTCCTCCGGTAATAAACCGGTTTATTGCAGCGTTTGGAGTAGTGGACCAGAGCAAGTGGTACAAAGCTAGCATGCTAGCACTCGCTCTCAAATGTGTGTGTGGTGATGGCTGGTTTAACCCCAGACTCTAACCTGGACCAGGTGAGGCTGCTTAAACCAGCCACCAACCACACACACTCCACAAAAAAAATACAAATAATGACATACCAATTTCCAAGCAATTTGACATCCATTTAAATGTATTCTTAATAACTGGTGCAAGCGACAGCACTGAGCAAAGGCGTGCTGGGTAATTAGGCTCTCATGTACTCGGCACCAGTATGATTTTAGCAAGACTTTTGCAAATAATCTGTTTACCCGTCTGGGATACTTTGGATTATAGAAAGCAACAAACATACATTTTTAAGATATATCTTCCACATGATGTTCGATGAATGGGGAAATAATAGACAGGAGGCAGAGCGCTATGTTCAAACAGAGTCCACGTGCACTCTGTTGGTAGAGTAAAAGTCGTGTTGGCAGATCAACAGGGTGGCGATAACAGCAGCACAGGTGGGCTACTGTAAGCCCCACGGCTAAGCAAGTGCATGCTTGTGCTGTGAGTAGGCCTACGGCTAATGAAAACCTCCCATCGTTGTGGACATGATGCGCATGTGATATGTTTTCATATTACTGTAAGCCCCACAGGTAGTGGGCGTTTGTGCTGTGCAGTGAAATCAGTATGGTTCTAATTCCCATAGTTGTGGGCATATAGCTAGCTAGCTAGCTAGCATATAGCTAGGCTCCATCATCATGTCAGAAGATGCAACAGAATGTTCTATCGATGGGCTGCACATGACGTTGTTTATTATGTCATTCTTGTTTACCGTTTCTTGGGGTTCCGGTGCATTCCGTGAATACGTTATGTGACCCCTCCCTCCTCAGCAGCCTCTCTGTGTTCCGGCACCTCCTGATTTACAAATGAAGCGCTGGCAGACAGGGAATCACGGCATTATAGCTGGGGGCTTAATGGATAGCACTTGGATCACCGTCTTCCACTAACATCATTAAGCTAGCTTCCATAGCGGTACTTGTTCAAAGCTTTCCTTCCCAACTGACTGAATTACCGACTTCATCTGATACACACTGCAGTGTGTAACGTGGTTATAGTATAGAAAGTGCTACTTCTCTCTTCTATCTCTTCTATCTTGATCCGTGCTTCCTGCGTACCTTACATCCAGCATTTGATGGGGCGTCTTGCATCAGAACCACAGACAACACCTAGGTGCTGCTGTGCTGGAAGTAAATAAGAATGACTTCATGAACAACGCTATGTGCTGCGTGCACCGATATTATAATATTGTTGCATCTTCTGACATGACAATGGAGTACTAGTAAACAATATGCCCACACTGATGGGAATTATAATTAACCAAACTAATTTCACACTCATTCCGCACAACACAAACGACCACTAGCTTAGCCGCGGGGCGTTCAATAGCCTACCTGTGCTGCTATTATTGACAGCAGGGGCCAAATACCCGAAAATACATGGAAACTAATAAAGAACGTGAAATCGCTTGAGAATTGTTCAGCAAATTAAAAAAGATATATTTTTCTTTTCTTTTCTATTATTATTTTTGGTTTTATGCCACAAGGTGTACCGTGCAAATAGGTGTCGGAACACAGGCAGTTTAATACCGAGAGGTCCTGGATCCTGTTCTGGCAGGATCTGGCACAAATGAATGCATGCCCATCACTCAAGACATCTTTTAGACAAGACTCACTGAAGACAGATCCACATGCCACAACCTAATCCAAATGGCCGCATGCTAAGTAGTGGCTAGAAGTTATTAAGGGGTCTGTTGGTACATATGCAGGAGAACAAATAAATTGAACCTCAGTGTCACCTTTGTGTTGGTGTTTGCTCTACAGCTCCATGTGCTCCGGATGCACGCTGCTCTGGCTGTACTAATCTGCTGGCCGGTTCTCTCTGCCCTGATTCTAGACAATCCTCATCCTCGCCCTGCCACCCCCATCCCACTCCATCTTTTAATCGTCCATTAACAGCTCACCTTGGCACACTTCCCAAACTAAAATCCCCCAAATGTTGGCCTATGAACAGCATGGTCCCATTTACAGAGCAGCAATGTCCCGTGGATTCCAATGGGGGCCTTGAATGACATCATGTATTCTGATGTCATGTCAAGTCAATTGTATTTGTATATCCCTTAATCACATCTCCAATTTCAAAGGACTTCACAGAAATCCATTATATAATACCCCTTAACCCTTAGCCCCCTAAAGGTCAAGGACAAACTCCCCCAACCCAGATGGAAGAAACCTTGAGATGGAACACAGAAGACGGATCCCTCCCTACTAAGCAACATTAAGTTTATTAGTAATTATGATTGAATGTCCCTTGGATTTCATTGGACCTTGCATGGGTCTTGTCTTGAATGTCTCATGTAATCCATAGGCCTTGAACGACTTACCGATGGATTGTCCCTTGGATTCAGGTGGACCCTGGAATTTCCATGAATTTCAATGGACCTTAAAGCTTCTGACAACCAGTCCAAAAATGCATATATGCCTTATTGTGCATATACCAACATTTGAGTAGAAATAAACAGATCTCAAATATTGTTCAAAAAAGACATTTTGCCATGTCGCTTTTATTACAGCAAAAGAAAAAGATTTGCACCACAGACTGTAAAAAATAAGGTTTGCACACACTTCCACATCAGCTGGCGGGTGGGTGCCG
>OMKP01030022.1:0-14066 GCA_900302375.1 Bathygadus melanobranchus
TGTTTACCATGCTCCTTCTAACCATGATGCTCTCTGTTTTTAGTGTGTTGCTGTGATCAGGACTGGATACCTGGCCATCCCACCTAATGGCTACCAGCTGCTCACCAGCCAGCACCTCATCACCATAGTCATTATTCATTTCATATTAGTATCTGTACAATGTACAATGTCTGTTTACTGTTCTGTTTATCCATTATGACACTCATTGCACTCCGAACCGTCCCTGGAAGGAGGGATCTCCACTCTGTGTTCCTTCTCAAGATTTCTTCCTTGTTAATTAAGGGAGTTTTTTCTTGCCCTCTAGGGGGCTAGGGCTAGGGGGTGTCATAAATATAAGGCCTGTCATAAATGTATGGCCTGTAAAGCCCTTTGAGACTGTAACTGTGATTAAGGGCTATACAAATAAAATTGACTTGACTTGACTTGCTGTAGTGGTTGGTGTCATTACAGCTTTTATTTGTGGTAAGATTTTCATGAATTTTCTATTAACTCCCCATATTGACACACCAGAGTTACTAGAATTTAAAGTAAATACATGTAACATTTATAGACTGTATGTTTCCAAGGGGCTTCCTTCCTAATCAGCACTGCTGAAGATGACTGGCATGGGCTAACAAAATCCAATGGTTGCAATCTTGGTTGTTATTTATGTGTTTGTATTTTAAAATGCACATACATGCATGTGCCCAGCACGCTTAAATTTATATAAATATTTAATTGTGGTATTTGTATACACTTTTGTATGTTTAATGGCTCAACACTAAACGATGGCTTGAAAATACAAACATGAAGGCATGACATTACATTGTTAGACTTGAGTATGGCAATGTTTATGCTTGCCACTGTCCTTTCATTTTTATTTTTTGTTAAAATGTAATTCACTCCAAGCAGGAAAAATCATGTTGTTCTTGTACAATTAATCAAATTAGCATTGGAGAAAAGCAGGGAAACAGTAGCCGGAAGTACTAGGTTGGCTGCATCCGGGGTTGTGTCGCTTCAGCAATTCCGACGACATTGTCTCTTTACTGTTTACCTTCAAAAATAACTAAACAAAATAAAATAACGTGTATGCACAAAGGACGCGAGTCGCGTCATCACTATATGCTTTTGAAGGTAGGTCAATGTATATTATTGCCTTGCCTTGTTACGTCACTAGTCTTCGCACAGTCAATATGACATACCTGCTAACGATTCTAGCTAACAGCTAGTCACAATGTAATCGAAATAACTTTTATACCATTACGCATCCGTGGCTCTGATTAATCGCGGATCTGTGGATCTGGTATAAAGTCACCGTTAAAAAAACTGAAATAACTCACTCAGTCAATCAATGGTTAACGCTTCTTTGTGACGTTATGGTTGGGAATACGTCGTACAAATCTGCATGGTAATACTTGGTGCTACCTTTGCATGGTGGCTCCTTTTTAAGTATAGTTTGTGTAGTTTTAAATACATACACCCGCATTGAATCGAGGCGACTTTCGTGTAATCTAAACATCTAAACATATTATTGTGCCGATTCGAGACAGATTCGTATCCAAATTGTCAATTGACAACAACACACTCACATGACAGACATTTAACTCTGACTTGGCTGACTAACTTGGATCCTGTTTTTGTCTTTCTCACAGAATTATTTGACTAATTCTGTATAGTGGAGTCTATGTTTTGAGACCATGGGAGCTGATAAAAGGTATGTCGCCAAATATCTTATCGTAGTGTTGGTATGATTAACCTTTTTCTTAATTCCGTGGCAACCTTTTAATGAACGGTTTTGTCTGCTCTGCAGGCTCAGTCGGGGTGAACGCAGTGGGCGATACGGTTCGGAGGGCGGAAGAGATGATCCGGACAGGCACGAGAAAAGAAACAGAGACACAGAAAGAGATTATGACTGCCGCTGGAGTGGCGAACGGGAGCGTTTTGATGATCGCAGAGACAGTCCTGAAGTCAGTGGCAGAAGTTTACATCCAATACTTGTAACCACAGGAGTATGTAATATAGGTTTCTCCGATGTGATAATTATGATCTTGTGCAGATGGGACGAAAGCGCCACAACAGTGATAGATCTGATGATGAGTACGACGGGGACTATCCCGACCAAGACTACAAGATGGAACAGGAGGAGGAGAGCAAGACCATCATGCTCAGGGGTCTCGGTCTCCACGTCACAGAGGACGATGTAAGTCGTACTGTCAAACTCAAAACGATTCTTAACTCGTGTGTGTGTGCACGGAGGAAAAAAACCAACCAACTCCTGTTCTGTGCAGATCCGAGCGGCTCTTGAAGAACTACAGGGGCCCCAGCCTGTGGACATCCGCTTGATGAGGAAAAGGACAGGTTGGTGTTGCTTGTTCAGAGACACGCTCTGCTCCATGCACTCCATGCGTTCGAACCCTCTTTCCTTCCTCGATTGCTGTCCTTGCAGACGATAAGACAACTGTCGGAGAATCCTTTTTTTTGAGTCCTTTAGATGTTAACATTTGATAATATGAACGGGAAGTGACGATAAGAGAGCCAGGTAAGGTGGTAGATACATGAACAGTACATGAGGCGGCTGCTATGCTAAAGCTTAGCCGCCAACAACCCTGTAAGCCATCTCCATTCGATTTTTACTTTGGAGTGTACAGCCAGCTGACTGAATGTTACAATAAGGCACTCTAACTAACCCCCCCGTCTATATTTGAATGCTGTCTCTAGGTATAAGCCGAGGTTTCGCCTTCGTGGAGTTTTATCACTTGCAAGATGCTACCCGATGGATGGAGACCAACCAGGTTGCCTCAACAATCACCAAGTCTAGATTTTGTCTTGGAGATTAGAGCCCCAAATTACAAACACTATGATTGAATAATCATAAATGACTAAATCATGTTGGGGAGTATTTGGACACCTGGCAGCTGATGGTATTTAGTCAACATTACTTGAGTTTTTTAGTAATTGTTTTTTATTTTTATGACTAAATTCGTGATATCAGAACTTGCTGAAAAAACAAGACTTAAATCAATCAACTGCTCAGATGTATCTATGAGTTTAAAACACTATGAGCCTTAAGTGCACTTATTATTATGTGGAAGCTTGAGCTTGGGTGGAAGTTGGGTGAACTAAAGGTTATGCGGAGAAAAACATGAAAGATAAGACAATAGTTTAGGGGGTGTCAAGAAACACGAGGCCCTTTCTTCAGCTTTTTGTTGTTTTGAGTGTGTAGGCCTCCTTCTATCGGAGTCTCCCAAGTAGTCTTTCACTGCCATAGGGTTCCATTGCATACTCTGCTCCAGCTCAGTCCCTTGTGCTCTGCACTCGCCTCCATTTAAAATCCGAAGACTGGAACGAGACAAGGACGAGCTGGCAGCACTCCGGTCCGAAACACGTAGCCAAGGGATAACTGCTAAGCATTCAGTTCCCCCTCATACACACTTATGTCTCTCTCTCTCTCTCTCTCTTGCTCTCTCTCTCTCTCTCTCTCTCTTTTCGCTATACCTAAGTGAGTGTAAGCCACGCTCTCCCCGTTGCGGCTGTGCTCACTCATGGGGTGGGATAGTTGCAAGACCTCACCTGCCACTATGGCACCGCATGGCTAGAGCTGGAATAACTCTTGTTTTTGACTTCGCAGAATGACTTGGTGATCCATGGGAAACCCGTTGCCATGCACTACAGCAACAGAAGGCAGAAGTTTGAGAACTGGTTATGCAATGCTGTAAGTGTGTACCGTCACGTCTCCAGCTCAGGATGTTTTCTTTTTTACAAAGTATCAAATATAAATGTATTGTTATATTGAATAAAAATACATGACTTGTTTCTCACAGTGTGGCTTGTATAATTTCCGGAAGAGGCTGAAGTGTTTCAGATGTGGTGCAGACAAAGTTGGTAAGTTGAGCTTTTTAGCCTACATATGCAACTATCTTCTGACCCCAGCAAGGGTCGTATTAATGCTGGACCGTGTGATCGTGTGTAATGCTGGACACTTTGTGCTGATCTAACCACTGGGCTGTTTCTGAATACAGATGGGGAGTGTGCAGGAGCAAGCGGCATGAACAATGAGTCTCCACAAACCGGCGATTACAACGGAGACAGTGAGTGCTGTTTTGTCATTTCACTAAAAGCACCGCGTATAATGTACATCACCTAATGATTTCTTCTTCTGGTGTTACTTCGTCTCCCAGCGATCATTCTGAGAAACATTGGCCCACTTTCAATGGTTGACGCCATTTTAAACTTGCTGGCGCCCTACGCCAACCTATCTGTGGGCAACATCCGCCTCATCAAAGACAAGCAAACAGGACAGAACCGAGGTTTTGCCTTTGTTCAGTTGTCGTCTCCACTGGTACGTGGTTATTTTTCAATGCCTATGCAGTTGGACAATAACAAGGCGCATCAGTCGTGTTCACCTTTTCCTAATGGCTCCTTGTATTTGGTTGATTTTATTAGGAGGCATCTCAGCTCCTCACTATTCTTCAGGGCCTTCAACCCCCTCTCAAACTTGATGGGAAGACAATTGGTGTGGACTACGCCAAGAGTGCTAGGAAGTGAGTCCAAGATTAGCACTGCCATTTGTATTTAATCACATTGGCTGTGTCCCAAACAGAAGGCAGCTGCCTGCTGCCTCGCTGCGTCGTGAGGCAGTATCCTCTTGATACGTCTATGCTGCCTTTAAAAGCTGCCTCGTCTGAGGCGTTTGGGACACAGCCCTTGTTTTGTGGACGTCACAAACAAACATCTGTATTTCGCTCTGCAGAGACTCTGCACAGCCAGATGGCATACGAGCCAATGCGTTGTCGGTGGCCAGCACGGCCATCGCTGCAGCTCAGTGGTCCTCCAGCCAGGTACAGACAGACCATCTCGTGTTGTGGACGAGTCACGTTGTTTGATTTCTATGTTCATCCCGGCTGAATCACCTGCTGCTTCTTCTGTCCCTCAGATGCAACAGGGTCTTGGTGCCCGCTCCGACTACACGGCGATACAGGACGGCTACGCGCCATTTGCTCAGGTTGGTCGTCGGCAGGAGTTTTGCCCCGCTCTGTTAAAAGCTGCATTTGTGTCACTTGATCCAGAGAAATGGAGCCATGTCTCTGGTCCTTCCCTCCTCCAGGGTCAGAGCTACCAGTTGTGGCCACGGCAGCCTGAAGGGTTGGCACCGATCGTTGGAGATGGACTGCTGGGAGGTAGGGAGGGTTCGGTTATTCAGACGGTCCCGCTTGTGTTTTGGGGTTGACAGTTTTCAGTATAACCGTCTTCTCTGCCTGCCTACCTGCAGCTGCCCCCGGAGTGAAGGCACTGATCCCTGCAGCAGCAGCAAGGGTGGTTCTGTCCCAGGGTTACCAGCCTGTCCTCATCGGCCAGCCGGCTATACAGGTAGACAATGCCTAGGATTCACGATTGAATAAAATTTAGCAGATGCTTTATCCAATGCAAATGACTATACATTCAGATTATTCACATCACTGCTCATTAATGAGCAGATAGGGTTTAAAGGGAAACTTGGCCGCTTTTCAATCGGCTTTGTCATTTAAATATGGGTAATATGTGAAATGGACTACCCACAAATGAACAATATTTACCTTTCCTCCATGTTGCCTGCACCCAGATCTCCCCACTGCTATCTTACCTCAACTCTGTCATTAACTCTGTTAAATGACTCAATCTGAGCTGCGCCCCAGAGACGTAGAGAGCACCGGCAACAACTAGATAGATATGATTGAAAAATGGCGAAGTTGTCCTTTAAGTCTGCCTATAGGCTTTGGGATTGAACCCCTTATTTCTCAGTGGAACACCCTGGGCACTACACAAATTTGCCCCCAGCAACGAGATGCATTACTACTGGCTCTTTACAGGAAGTGTGGCAGTTGTGTGTGTTGTACTTGTGTGGCTCTGTAGCTGGTGTTCTGACATGTGTTTCCTCCTGTTTGCCCTCCAGACCCACCCAGTGCTGGGGCTGGTCGATGTGGGACAGCAGGCTGGCAGCATGAGCTCCACGCTGGTAGCTGCGGCCGGGCCAAGCCTCGCGGCCACCCTGTCTGCACCCCCCCTGTCTGCCCCCGTCCTGGCCTCCACAGTAAACACATCTGGTAGGAGGGCTTGATTGGGTATTGGAATACACACACAGCTCGTTGTAGGGCCACACCTATGGGAACTTGTATGGTATATATTAAAAACATTGGATGGTGTCATTGGTGCAAAATTGGATGGTGTAATTTAATGAGCTAATTTCCATTTCCAGTTGTCCCAGACACCTCTACTTACCAGTATGATGAGGCATCAGGGTACTATTACGATCCAGGGTCTGGCTTATACTATGATCCCAATAGCCAAGTAAGTAGCCTGTCTATACATATGCTTTCATTTCTAAGGTTTTGTATACCGGGGCATCACAATGTCATGTTTTATTTATTTATTTGTTTTCGCACCTCGATCTGATCTCGCCGTTTTGTCCTTCACAGTACTACTACAACTCCCAGACTCAGCAGTACCTCTACTGGGACAGTGAAAAGCAGACCTACGCCCCAGCGCCCGCAGCGTCGGACACGACCGCAGACCAGGCCTCCACCACTGGCACCGCCCCCAACACCCCACCCACCAAAGAGCCCAAGGAGAAGAAGGAAAAACCAAAGAACAAGTCCGCACAACAGGTACCTGGTCACGACTGGAACAGTAGCACATTAGCGGTCGTCTGGGTGGTTTTATCTTAATTGTGTATATATACGTCTATATAGGATATATGGATATTGTATCAATATGAGACTAGATATCGTTGTAGATTTTGGATATCGTGATATGGCATAAGTGTTGTCTTTTCCTGGTTTTAAAGGCTGCATTACAGTAAACTCACCAGACTGTTATATCCACATTACTGATGATTACTTATCAAAATTCGTATTGTGTATACAATACACACAGTATGAATTACCAGAAAACATGCTATGTATTATATATATTATTATGATATATATCGTTAGCGAGATATTAAATGACCTATATCGGGATAGAACATTTTGGATGTGTATATATATACACTTTTTCTTTTCATCATAAAGATTGCCAAGGACATGGAGCGCTGGGCCAAGAGCATGAACAAGCAGAAGGAGAGCTTTAAGAGCAGCTTCCAGGCCCTCGGCCAGACCAGAGAGGACGAGAGGAGGGAGTCGGCCGCTGCAGACGCGGGCTTCACCCTCTTTGAGAAAAAGGTACTGTCCTTCACCACTGTGTCATCATGTACAACCCCCCACCCCCCGGGCACTGGGTGTATGTTATTAATACCGCTGGTACAGTTCTATGGCGCTGCAGTAGTAACGTTATAAGTTGTACTATCTAGTATACATGATAGCCAAGTATCAGGTTGATTGGAAACAACCCAAGATTCTAATATACGTACACTATTTGCCCGTTGTTTGTGTTGCATCTCGTGTGTAATGGAGTGGCTCTCTCCTTCTGTTTTACGAGGTAAAACCCTGTTTTACGTGTGATTCTTCCCTTTCAGCAAAGCGGAACCTTTGAGCTGCAGCCCTTCATGAACGAGCAGGTGAAGACCGTGCAGCAGGAGGTGGTGGCCAAGGTGAGAGTGCGACTCACCCACTACACACTACACGCTAGACACAAGCCGACCGGCCGTACCAGAGCGAACCCACTAACGCCACTTCTTCCTGGTGCCGTCAGACGGGCCTGGTAGCATCCTACAGCGGCGACAGCGACTCTGAGGAGCCGAGCGGCGAGAGGGCGGTGGCGGCGGAGGAGGAGGAGGAGGAGGAGCAGCAGGCGGGGCATCTCATCGACTGGAAGAAGATGGCCTGCCTGCTGTGTCGCCGGCAGTTCCCCAACAAGGAGGCCCTGCAGCGTCACCAGCAGCTCTCCGACCTGCACAAGGTGGGCCGCCGGGCTCTGCCATCTGCTCTCTGGCAAGGCAGCAGCGGGAGGGCAAGGGCCTGCTATGTCTTTTATTCGATTTTGTGATGTTATTCTATGATCGTTGGACATTAAACGCAGTGCAATGTATTTACAATTGGTCCTTTGTTGTTTTTGGTTTTTCTAAGCAAAACCTGGAAATTCAACGAAGATCGAAGCTCACTGATGCGGAGATGCAGGAGTTGGAGAGGAAGGAGACTGAGGTATTTCTCGACGGGCGACCTAACTATCAAAACATGCACGTTGTCGGGTCTCTTGTTTAATGGCCCTCTCCTCTCCACGCCTGCCTGCAGCTGAAGTACAGAGACAGAGCTGCGGAGCGGAGAGAGAAGTATGGCGTCCCCGAGCCTCCCGCACCGAAGAAGAAGAAGTTCTATCAACCGCCCACGGCCACCGTGTAAGACAAAAGCACTCCGTGAAACGTGGACATCTGAAACCGTTTTTTTTCAAAATGCGCAAAAGCGCCTCACCACACCACTGATTACTGTGTGACTTACGCCCGCCATCTGTGGACACGCAGAAACTACGAGCAGCCCACCAAGGACGGCCTGACGAGTGACAACATCGGCAGCAAGATGCTGCAGGCCATGGGCTGGCAGGAGGGGAAGGGCCTGGGTCGGCACCAGCAGGGAATCACAGCTCCCATCGCGGTAAGTCACCGCTGGAAGGAGGATCGCTTTCTGACTTTTTAGGTATTCAGTGAAACTGTGGATTGTATTTGAATGAATTCTAGTTATTCTGGATTGGTAACTATATCTCAGCCCCTGGTTGGTCACAAGTCAAACTTGGCGACGACCTATGTATTCCCTAAGAGACCTAAGCAGGTCTCCAAAAGGTTTGGTGGCACTTCGCCCATAGGGGGCACTATTACTCATGATCACTTTTAAATGCTAAGCCCCGTCCTCCGATGACAAACATTTCTGAAACTTTGGATACAGGCCTTATTTGATATGCTAAAAATGTTATGCGGAAATGAAATGATAACATTGTTCTATCAATCATAACTCCGCTTCAGAAGGTCCCAGGGACTGGTGGTACTCGTAGGCTCATAGAGAACGTCCTCCTTAATAAGTGCCACATTTGGTGTAGATAGTTAAAAAAAATGACGTCACAGGGTTGACTTTTATTTTTTTAGTAAGTGTTGAACTAAGCGCCGCTTTGGCCCGGGGACAGCGGTGTGTGCCGCGAATACCTGTTGAAGCTTTCATTCTTCTTTCCCTTTTTAAATGTCCTCTTCTTTCCTCCAACGACCTTCTCTGTTGTCCTCGACAGGCCTCGTTAAGGACCAAGGGCACGGGCCTGGGCATCAAAGGCAGCGCCTACGAGCTCTCTGCGTCCGACACCTACAAGGATGCTGTGAAGAAGGCCATGTTTGCGCGATTCACCGAAATCGAATGAAGTTTGTCTGTTTTGTGTTTTCCTCAACCTGGATGTTTTTTTTTTTAAGTGGTCAATGGGTCACTGTGCTCAAGATGACCATCAGGGGGACCATAGTTTATTTTTTGTTTTGTTTTTTTTACTCAAGACTTGTTTTTAACCTCAAAAGATTCTATTTTCTCTTTGTAAAGGCATAGCTTTTGTTTCAAAATGATTTGTCGTCGATGTTGACGATGTCATGAATGCACTGATCATGTACAGTTTGTATAGTTTGTATTTTTACATAAAAGATGTGCTTGCCGAGTCCCGGTCTTGCTTATGTAAGTTGTTAGATGAACACGACATTATCTAATGTTTTTAATCTGATGCTGGTGGGTCCTAAAGCCAATTAACCTTTTCCTAATGTTATACTACTACAAAGACTTTAGATTACAAGGGGTTGTCTTACTATATTTGGGAGATGGATATAGACAGTTGGCCCATATTTAATGACATTTATTTGTATTTATATCTTCAAATCATACAACTGTTACTTGGCTTGTCTTGTGTTACTCAATGAATGAGTGCCAACTACGTATAGTTCCATCAAGTTTAGATCGAACAATATAAACACTGTTGATTAATTCTGCTTGTATATGTCACACACTGTTTTTGCAAGTAGCTAATACTGCCAACACTGACAAATTTACACAAGTTACTCATGTGGAAGTGATTTACATCACAAGGGGGCAGCCTCAGTTTTAATCCGGTTGATTTGCCTTGTGAAACCCCACTTCTACTTTAGTAAATCGTTTCATATGATGATCCACAGGTGGTAGAGTGGAAAGGGATCCAGGGATCAAAATAAATCAAAGTTTCCCCCCAATTGTGTATGCTCAATTTGTTTCGTATGAGAACTCACTTGGGAACCAGAGTGAGACCAACTTCTGTTCCTTGGTCTTTGGGTCACAGAGGAGAGAGTAGAACATGAGGTGTGCTGACTGAAGCAGTGACCCTCACATGACCACATGTTTGTGCATCAGCTTATGGTCATTTGACTGTTTTCCATAATATGACCGCACGTCACTGCTATTTTTGTTTCCAACGAAGGGCTTCATAACCCTTTCTGAACGTCGGCGATCCCTCGCACACTCCCTCTGTTTCCTGGAAACAGCTGTATTCATATAATAACCAGATCATATTACACTGATTAATTACTCTAATTCCCATAATTGTGTAATCCATGGTAGAGTTCTGAAGCATGTCAGGTTCAATTAACCTATGTTATGATATATATACTCCAAATTGAGTCAGTTTAACTCAATCCATATCAGGCCTCTTAATGTGACATTTGCAGCAAATGTTCCCAGTGTGGTATAGTGGTTATACAGCGTAATGTATTAATATCCCAATGTGTTAAAAACTGATATACATGTATGTCAAAGAAGATTGTGAAGATATATTTAATTTGCATTGATTTATTAGCAATAGGAGTGAAATCAGAGCGCTACAACGCTAACGACTGAGTTATAATTAATTATCATTGGGTTTACAGATAACATAAAAGTCTTTAAGCATGCATATTGTATACACATCAACAACATTCTCACCCTATTTTCTTCATTTATTTTGCTCCATGCAGTGTATCATTTAAATTGCCTGTCCTCATCAGAAATGCTTGTGATCTTTGGTGTTCCGGGGCATCTTAGATTATTCCTACAAAAGGTCAGCTGAAGAAGAGCCCATACTGAGTCTACCCTTCAGTCCCTGAAGACTCTAGACAGCTGTCTAAACAGAACTCAACTGAGCCCGCAGAACATCTGATGGACACATTCATTTAGAAAGCATCTATATTGCTTATGATATTCTGCATTCATAAAACTAGATATTTCTGTACCATGTGTTCTTCACCCCTTTTTTCTATTCCTCAAACATGTTTTAGATATTATCGAAATCCCTGTTCTCAAAGACAGGAGTATATTTCCTGGTGTTCATCATAACATTTCGTCCACAGGGCGTTGATGTTTTAATGATCTAATGAGGTGTTTGAAGGTCATTAAAAGACCCACCTGTCGAGTATGATGCAGGGGGGGATATAATTGCGTGATCGTTATCATTTCTTAAAAAGTTATTATTAATGATCAGAAACATAACCTTATATTATGTAACCATTGTATTAGTAGTAGAGGAGGCACCCAGCTCTCTCTCCAGGCCTCCCCTCTCTCTCTGTCCACTCTCTCCTGGGGAGGAGGCACCCAGCTCTCTCCAGGCCTCCCCTCTCTCTCTGTCCACTCTCTCCTGGGGAGGAGGCACCCATCTCTTTCTCCAGGCCTCACCTCTCTCTGTCCACTCTCTCCTGGGGATGAGGCACCCAGCTCTCTCCCCAGACCTCCCCTCTCTCTCTGTCCACTCTCAGCCTGCTCTATGGTATTTCCCCCACCAAGAGGGACAATATTTTCTTCCTTCTATTTTAAAAAATATTTTTCCAATGGCAGAAGAGAAAAGGAGGTTGGGTGATCGGGCAGGTGTCTGTGGCATGTGTGTTTATGTTATGTTATGTGTGAATGTTATGTGGGGCGCTTTGTGGACTTGTCCTGTACAAACTATGTGGGATGATTGAAGTTTCTCAGAGAATAACAAACTTTGGTATGACAGATGTCTCCCTGTGGTAAGGGCTTCAGTAACACACTGCCATGCTGACGCTCAACCGTTACGTAACACACGTTCGGACGTACGTTAGGTTTTAACAGGTCACTGTGGAACTTACACTGGTGTGAAACAGCAGGCCTCGTTTACAGCTTGTGATCTTTTGATAACAGCTCTAAAATCAGGCCAGTCTTACCTCAGGTGATAAAAACAAAACCCATCCCATGATAACCGCATTTGTTTAACACAAACACGCTGAAGACATACATGGAAAAAGTGACTTAGAGCTTCCCTGTGAATGAAGGAAGCACAACACACTCGCACGTGATTTATTCTTTTTTCCGACACCTTCGTGCAGTGAGTCATCACGAGTCAAGTGACGTCATCTCTCTCCCTGCTCAAAAGGTACCATGAGTCGCTTTATATATAGCATACCCACTCTCCAGCCAGAACAAACCCTCACCAAGTCCCTGCATGTTCCATGTGTGACCAAAAGAGCTTAGTGAGGTTAAATATTGCAATTAATGATCCACACTACAACCTGGACCACAAAACGTCTGAAAACGAATGTTGACAATGGTTAATGATTGTTCAAGTCAAGGAAAATTCACACTACAGCCACCATTGAACTCGAATCATAAGGATATTGCTCCCTTATGGTTGATTTTGTATGTGTGTGTGTGTTAATGATCTCTCTGTCTTCAACATCTGTTCTCTCTGTCCTCTGCTCTTTGTTCTCTCTCTCCCTCTGCATTCACTGCCTGTGACTCCTCACTTGTCTCTCCTGCCAAAGTGTATTACATTTTATTATTATTATTATTTAATCGTTGTTTGCATTATTTTGGATTTGAATTATAGAAGGTGTTCATAAGTACATAAACATAAGCAAAATGTGTTTTATACAATAATATATTTCTACAATAATCTAATAATCCAATATTCTAATACTATATTATGACACTATAATTATGCTAGGTTTGTGTTGTTGTTCAATTTAGCCTATAGGTTCCACTGTAATTACCAAAGAACTTAACTTATCTCTGTGGTAATTAAGCCTACATTGTTTGAATGTGATCAGCTCAGTCAGTTTTTGTTTGTGTTGAACAGCACAGGGACACAATGCTCATCCTCTCCCAGGTACAATGGGCAGGACCTGCTTCTCCTCTCTCACCTCCATCACCTTATCTCCTTCTTTTTCTCTCAGTCTCCTGTCCCGAATCTCCCTTCCCAAAGCTAAGCTTTGACTGACGTCTTTTCATTTTTGTCTGCGCCAGTTAAGGAAGCAAACAAAGGGTGAAAGGTCAATTGATATTTATATGTTACCGGCCTCGCTAGGATAATCTTGCATCGAGAAAATAATAAAATAGGGTACATCATTTAAACTTTCGTTGAGAGTTAATCAGTCTGACATCGGATGGATGGAGTTAATGTTAAGTTATCTAGCGAGTTAATTCACGTTCAAGTGAAACCAAAGGGTAGAAGTAATGTAAGTTCTTGGCATTGCGATGGACGGCCACTGCTTAACGTAGCACAGCCACACCTGGAGCTGTTCGTCGGATGATGAATGGCAGTGACCTACAATTTCTCAAGTTACCTGTATCACGCTTTGGTGATTCAGCTACCTGTCTGGTGGTTTGTTGTTATACATTTTTAAAAACGTCTTCTACTACTTCTACTTCTACGTGTTCTTTTTGCTTTTAGGCAGGCTGGGCGCTTTTGCAGCGCCTCTCACCGTCAGTTGATGGAGCTAATCACTCAGATAGAGCCCCGTAGATCTAGCCAATCTTAGGCAATTATTTCACAGCTTTTATTATATACGCCTCTGAAGAAATACAGAGGTCCGGACCTCGGTGACCTCAACGGTGGCTACGGCCATGAGCGTGGCAAATGGATTATGGCGTGTATATAATACATCACCCACCATGTGTCGTTCATGTGTGTTTGTGTGTGCTTTATATCTTGCTCGGTAATAATGACATCGGGGAAATTGACCTCGCTGGCCCCAATGGATCGACCCATCGGGAGGCTGACCTGAATTGAGTTTGATCATAGCGTCTTCCAGCAGAAATACGCTGAATGGGTTTAGTGACCTGTGAGGGGAACCTTTTCACCCTCTTCCCTCTCATTATGTGCATGGCTGAGGGCTGCAGGGCCACAGAGAACAGAGGGGTGGG
>OMKP01030034.1:0-10436 GCA_900302375.1 Bathygadus melanobranchus
GGAGTGCAACGCGCCCCTCTGCACCTCCGCCCTTACTGCCAAGAACCGCGAGCTACAGCGCGACGTGAAGTGTGTCACGGCTCAGTTCGACAAGCTCAGCAACTACATCAACCTTTTGGCCTTACCCAGTCAGTATTCGCTCCGTCCGTACCTGCCGCCAAGCCACACGCCTCCTTGTGTACACGCATCCATTTTCTATGTACCATGTAAATGAAGCGGTGATTCTTAGATCTATTTTGTTAAGGAGGAAGTAGGGGTTGGGACAAGCTCACGGGTGCCTGCAAGTCAGGCTGTGGACATGGGGGAATCGAACCCGGTACCTTTTTACCGCTTTCTAAACGGACCGATGGGGAGGAGTGTCACGTTGTTGTGTTTTGTGTTTTCTCAGGCTTTCGCCAGGACGCCATGCCACAGACCAGCATGTCTGCTGTCTTCACCCAGTTGGCTGCCTGCCTACACAGCCTTCAGGATGCTGTTAAAGGTGGGTCTCGAGGCACACACACGCACATGCACGCACGCACACGCATGCACACGGTGCAGTTTCAATGTGACGCGACTTAATCCCCCCTCTCACCGTTCGCCGCCTGGGCTCCCCTAGAACCACAACCCCTTTTTATTTCCCACTCATGTCCACGTGGTTTAGTGTAGCGGTTGTCAAGGTGATTACCTGGAAGGGGTAAGCCTCTTACACAGAGGGGATGACGCATCGGTGCGTGCTACATCTCTGGTGGAGCAGGTCCCCTCTTCTATAGCCAGCTGTGCCAGCGACAGGCTCTCTGCAGAAGATCCCCTCTTCTATAGCCAGCTGTGCGAGCGACAGGCTCTCTGCAGAAGATCCCCTCTTCTATAGCCAGCTGTGCCAGCGACAGGCTGTCTGATACTAACCCTTCTTAGGCTGTGTTGGGTTCCTGGCACGCGGTTCAAACCTAGCTGAGCACTCCCCTCCCTGCCCCTGTGTGCAAGCCATCGAGTAGTATTGGCATACCAGCACAGGATATGTTTTCATCCCTGGAATAAACTGCCCCTACTCACCTGGATATTTAAACAGAGCTGTGTATGTGTGTGTGTGTTTCTGCAGAGATGTCAAAGCATTACAGCCAGAAGGCGGGCTTGGAGGGCGAGCTGTCCACCGTCACAGAGAAGCTGTGCACCACCACAGAGTGCCTGCTGGGGTCCCTGGTTTCACTCACCAACAGCACCGCCAAGGTCCGACCACCAGGGGGCAGAGGCAGCCTCTAGGGCGGCTCGCTGGTCTTTGGAACTGGAGAGTTTCGCCATAACCAAACGGATCCCATTTTCCTTTGTCCCCTCAAGACGTCATGAGCATTTGTCTTCCGTTCTATTAAAATGAGAACTAATTGAGCTACTGAGTGCATTTATCCGCATTAAGCGGAGGCCATGATCATTCTCGCGTATCTCTTAATTATCTTTATTATTACTAACTCACTCCTCCCAGCCATGGTAAAATTAAGGGGCTCAGCCCTTGAATTGACTCGTCCAACAGTGTTCTGTTTAAAACATTCTGCTCTCTCATTACCGCTGAAGGAACCGCTGTTAAATTCCAAGCCTAATGCCTTGCTCACAACAAGAGAGACCGGTCTGGTTGTGCGGTGCCACTCCAGTGCCTCTCGTTATGTTTACATGCTTAAGTCGTCTGTTTACTGTCTTCTGTCTGGCTTTCTGCAGATCGCCACCTTTTTCAGCAACAACCTGGACTTCTTCACGTCGTCGACAGGCTACGGGCCGAGAGGAGGGGCGACGACCCTCGACCCCCTACAGGCCGAGAGCATGCTGGCTTACAAGAAGAAATCTGCTTCCTACCTCCGCGCCATTAAAAAGGTCTGCTTAACCATGTTAATAATAATAATAACATCCGTCACTGTGGGCACGGTGGCTGATGAGCGTTGTTTGTGTTGTGCTGCAGCCCAGGCCGCAGTCGGTGCCATACAAGGAGGCTCTGCGTAACCGGCGTGTGCTGACCAGCTCCACAGAGAGCCGGGAGGGCCTCACCCAGCAGGTCTGACACCGAGGACGGCATGCCGCCTCTTCACTCGACGTCAAAGCTCGTTCCGTTCCGTTCAGATATGGTTCATTGATTCACAGTTGCGGCCAAAACGGGACTCCCGTCACGTTAGTTTGAACTGCCTCCCTGAGGCTCAAAATCGTTTCGTTTCCATGAAAATGAATAATCAGGTGCGTTTTCATATCCCGACTAAAATGCCCAATGAGGAAGGATGGAATCTTGGGAGAGTTACCATGGAAACCAAACTCGCACAAACCGCAAAGCCGAACCGGACAGTAGACCAGAAAGAGAGCCCAGCTGTTAGCGTTTCTCCAGAGATGAGCCTTGCAGTTGATAGATTAACCCCATGGCGTCCAATATGAACCGTAGCATGTGTGTTAAAACACAGCGTCTGTGTTTGTGGTGGTGAGCTGAAGAAGCACATAACCTCTCCTCCTTTCTCCTTCTTTGTCATGTGTGCGTGCGACAATGCCCATGCATGACTACCATAGAATACCATGTTTCATGAAAATAATCAGTCACTATTCGTCTACCCTTTGTATTTATTATTATAGGGTAAGGCGTTACAATTAATTATTAGTTCTGTGTCATTGTAAATAAGAATTGATATTTAAATCCCTACATGCATTTCTGGCTAAGGCCACTAGGGGGTACAGTGAGCCCCCCTCAACCAATGCAAACTGCTCCTATGCTGGTGACCTGCTAGCGTGCTAACCACACATGCAATACACCCAGTAGCCACCTAGGTTCAGTCCAGATGCAGTCCCACGCTAAACGTCAGTCCCTCCATTTACTCAAGACAAAGGTTTTGGGTTCGACCCCCAATATCCGCAGTCTGAGAAAAAGTTTTTAGATAGATCAGTTAGACTGTGGATGTTGGCCTTCAAACCCGGTACATTTTGGACAAGGAACACATAACCATGAGGGGTACATAACCCTAAGCCTATATAACCACATGTGTTCATATTGAACCGTGCGGTGTGGGGTCCACGGTGTGCAGCTCTGTACGCACTGTGAACCCAACGATCAGTGAAAAGCAAGCGCTTACGTTTAGTTTGTGTCCATGTGCTGAAGAGTCTAAATACAAATGTCAAAAAATGTAGGCTTTTATTTTGTCAATAAACCGTGCCGAACCCTGAGGTTTGTGGACCGTTTACCCCCTACTAACCACCAGACTATCTTGCAAGCTAGGGCACAATGTCCATTAAAAAAATAATAAAGCTCACTGTCTCACACACACACACACACACACACACACATACACACATACACCTGTGACTGCCTGCAGGTGCATCAGAGCCAGGAGAAGATCGCCCGTTTGGAGCAGGAGAAGGAGCACTGGCTGCTGGAGGCACAGCTGGGCAAGGTGCGGCTGGAGAAGGAGAGCCAGCGCATCGGGGAGCTGGAGGCGCAGCTCGCGGCGGCCATGGGCGGAGCCCTCGTCCCTGCCGCCTCGACCGCCGCGGACCTATCCCTGACCGACGCGGCCGCTTTCGACCAAGAGGACGCGGAGGCGTTGCAGAAGGGTGTCGGGAAGGAGGCCACGCTGAGCACCAGCCCGGTACGACCCCCGACCCGCACCCTTCTGCCCTGGTGTGTCTGTTCTCCGATATCCAATCTCTGCTCAACTCATCTGGAGGTTGTTCCCCCACCTCGGCGCTTGGGCATGCATGCACATGCCTCAGCGAAGGGGAGTACTGTTGCTCCCACACTAGGCATAGCTGTCCTTGTTTTTTTTTTTATACAATCCAGTGGTGCATTGTGTGGATGTGGCTGAAAGGCTGTAGAAAAGCCTTGTTTACAGAGAACGGGTTTCTATCACCACAGGGTTCAGACTGTACTGTAAGTCTTACTCTAGATACTCTGGCTTAGGTACTCACCATTCCCCCTCATCCATAATTATCTATTTCAGACTTAATAAGTGCTACAGAAGGATTTATTGTCCCTGGCAGTGTTTCGCCAGGGCAGTTTGTTTCCTAGAACTTTTAAGAGCCCCGCTGTGCTTAATAATATCTCTGGCTAGCTGTGGTTTATGACCCTGGTCTGTGGAGGCGTCACTGACCGTATGGCATTGTTTAATCACCAGGTCGGCGTGCTGTCGACGACTCCCAGCACCGAGAATGTAAGTGAAAGCGCGCTAGACAAAATAAGAGCTACACAGACGAGACGGCAGAGTCTGCCTGCTTGACGGCAATCCTGTGTGTGTGTGTGTGTGTGTGTGTGTGTGTGTGCCCACGCAGGTGAGCGATGAGGAATCCAGAGAGCAGCTGATAAAGGACCACTACATGGCCCGGGTGGGCGAGCTCACCACTCAGCTCCAGGTCTCGGACAGCAAAGCCGTGCACTTCCACGCCGAGGTGAGTGCCTGGTTAATCCGGAGGGGGGGGTGGAAATATTCCCAAATAGGCAGCCACTCACAGGAGGCCGCCGCCCACATCCTCTTTCACCTTGTGACTTCCTCTGACCGATCTTTCCACTGCTATTCGCGTTCACTTCCTCAGTTGACTCAGGCGTCAGGTGGATACACACGGCTAAATAAAGGAACGCATGGCCTTAGGGCGTCATAGGGGGTGAGTCACGCTCCAACCCGAAAGGTACCTATAGGCTTTGGATAAAAGCGTCTGCTGAATGACTGAAGAGTAAATAATAACATCACTGCCATCCTTTCGGGTCAGCGGTGGTGGAGAGGTGACGTTTTCTCTTTTCTTCGGAGGAGATGTATTGTCAGCATTGTCTGGAAGGAGTGAGTCAGGGGCAGACAGGATGCAGATCGGCATCCTGATGTAGTCAGAGTTATTTGCCACATGTTTGTTATCCATGACTTGTAATTATAGCAACAGAAACAGAATGCATGACACGTTGTCTGAGACACCGGGGATTCAAGGCACTCTTTTCCCTAAGCGATAGCACTTTGCCACTGTCCTGAATTGGAATGTAATCCAGTTATGTTTTACACAACCATGTGCGGGGAAACTTTTCAATTGATTAATCTTCCAATCTAGTGCCGGGCGCTGGCCAAGCGCTTGGCGCTAGCTGAGAAGTCACGGGAGAGCCTGAGTAAGGAGGTGAACGTGGCCGATCAGAACGTCACGCGACTGCAGGTACGTCCTCCCGCCCTCGTCGGTACAACACGGGACCCGTCCCACATGCATTATCACACCTGCTAGGTATGGCTCATTAAATTATAATAGTATAGCATGTCCCCTGTCCGCACCGGGGCAGTAAAGCATTTGCTACGGCGATGTGATGTGGGCTAGCTGGAAGTGGTAGGAATGCAAGAAAAACCCAAATCTCAATGAGCACCGGTGTACTTCTGCGATCGTTTTCACCCACGTGTACACATCGAAAGTCACTTTAACCTGTATGTCTACGTGCATCCCTACCACCTACTGATCGTAACCTCTCCCTGTGCGCCCCGGTGGCAGGACGAGCTGACCACCACCAAGCGCAGCTATGAGGAGCAGCTCAGCATGATGAGCGACCACCTGTGTAGCATGAACGAGACGCTGAGCAAGCAGAGGGAGGAGATCGACACACTCAAGCTCGGGAGCAAGGTACGGCCGCACGCTCCCACCCCGCGCCTTTGCGATCGAACGCACCCACCTGTACTCCTGGCCAACGTTAGCCTTGTGTATATGTACACAACAGTATATCAGAGACGGTACAGTAACATTTGAATAGAACAAGTTTCAAGCTCAGAATTGCTAGGTTGACCCCTGGCTGGTAAAACAGCAAGACAGCCAGGATAGGATGCTACACAACGCTGAGTACTATTTTAAGTGCTGGGACATATGAACATACAGGATGCTACACAATGCAAGTACTATGCTGTGTCCCGACTATTTTTATTAGTAAAAGTGTTACTAATCTCAATATTAAGGTCCTTCCATAACAAAACACAACTCTGCTCTCGGGTGAGCCCAAACGCTGCTCTCAGCCTTTGGTTGTTTGAGATAAATCCGTAAAACGTGTCTTTAAGACGATCGAAGGTCACCGCGGGCTGTGGGATTTCTGCGGGAAGTGATGGAAAAAGCACCTGCACCATCAGGGAAAGTCATTTAGAGAGGGTCATAAAGTGGAGGCCTGCGGGTGGATGAGTGCGTATGCTGTACGCGTGACATTAGGATACTGTTGGGATCTAACGTCGGAAATGTTGGCTAGCAGAAAGTCGTTGTTCCATTCCTCTCATACCGTGCTGTCAGTGGGCTACGACTTGACATTCTGTCTTCGTCTTTTGATATCGTATGAGGAGCTCACCATCTCTGTCTCATCCTCTTCTTTTAGGCTAATGCCAAAAAAAACAAAGGCCGCTAGGATTCGTTCGGCGTCGCGGGGCATCTGGCCCGGGGAGCCTTCCCATTGGCTGCCCGGTTTACAACAGGCCGGGGACATCACGAGGAATCCAATCAACGTCCACTGTGGAGGATGCCGTGGCGATGCAGACAGACACGTGTCTCAGACAGACAAGATGTCCTATACCTTTTTTTTGTTTTTTCACCACAGTTAATCATGACTGGAATAGTTTTGTATGATAGCTTCTGTGAAACGATAGCAAAGTGGTTTCTTGACGTGTATGGGAAGGAGTTAGGGCAGGAGGAGGAGGAGGCGGAGGCGTTTCCCTTCTGCGAGGGATAGAGATGAACTGAGAGTGATGGTGATGCTTACTGAAGTCAAGACTTGAAGACCAAACTGTTGATGTGTGTGTGTGTGTGTCATTTCCTCTCCTCTTTGCTTAGTGCGTGCGTGTGCGTGCGTGTGTGTGTGCGTGCGTGGGTGGGTGCGTGCACGAGAAGGCCGACATGAGTGAATTGTTTCTGCTGAAGAAGGTGATTTGTATTGTGTAACTGAACATGTGCAAATTTAATTTTGTAGCAGAATGTGTTTGCCTAATCGTGAGTCTGCTAAGAGAACAAATGCGAGGGCTTTTATTTTTTAATGACCAGTGAACAGAAATACCCATGTAATCGTACATATAATGTCCCTGTTAACATTGGAACCTTTGACATAAACAATTAAATTACACTGACTACATTTTACTCTGTACACACACACACACACACACACAGGTTTTCCAGTGGGTCACACTACATTGAACGTACAAATGTGCAAATGTTGGTGTCATACTCAAATGTCCGTTTCTGTGAACTAGCCCTGTTGTCGGTTTTGATCACCAAAGGGTGTGTATGGATGTGCACTTAACACTTGTGTATAATGTCATGCTCCATCAGAAATGGATACAAAAGGGTAATTTTGAATATAAACACATTTTAAATCATTAAATCCATTGCACTGCTTTTTTTTGGAGGCACAACTGAAATAACTAACTGTAGGAAATAATTGTCCATATTAAGTACATTATTTTAATGATATATTACAACATAATTGTGTTCTGAAGAAGCTGTCTACTGTGTCCTTGACATAATTAACGTTATCAGGCAGTTGACCATTGAAGGACCGGATTTGTCTGTAACCCTTATGCATTGCAGTCGAACTTGCGATAGGTTAGCAATTGTTTAAAAGTGTTAGAGTAGTTCTGAGGGCCACGGTTAGGATATGATCAGTAGCACTCCTTCCCACCTTACGTCGATGGTAATCTGAACACAATTCCCCGAAAAACCCGTGCCGAGAATGACGAAGGGGATTGTTACGACCACCACTGAGAGTCAATAAAAGTCCAATAAAATCGACTCGGCATTTGACACAACTCGCGCAATGATGCACAATAAGTCGCACATAATTGTAATTGTAAGTTTAAAAGTCCCCTGCCTCTTTAACGGGTCAGAGGGGGAACACAGGGTTCAGGGAGGTGCGGGGAGTGCGTCCTCCCCCGTTCATTCCTTGACAGGGCTGTCCCGTTACAGCACGGAGTCTGCAGGGGGACATGGTACTGCTGCGTTATTACAACCACCAAGCTGTTGCGCTCTGCCATTTTGACGAAGATCGACCGACATCAGAAATCGGACGTGGCCAGCGAACAGAGGAGGGGGGGGGGGGAAGCCGTGATGTCCTGACTGCCCTGCGAATGTGTTTTTGTGAGTATTTCACCTCCTCGTTTAGGCCTACCGACACGTTTGTTGTAGGTTGCACTATTGTCTTGCAGACCTCGGGATTGATGTATTTCGTCCGAGACATGGGTTCAATTCTCACGCGGTGACGTAGCGCGCATTCCGTTAACAAGCGCAACAAAATGTACTCCGATACAAAAAGTTTTCGCTCCCAAAACAATGGACCGTTTCGGCACCAGACGTGGGCCTCTGTGAAACATCACGGGCCCACCTAAACCGGGCCTGCCTCACTGATCTGACAAACTTTGAACATTCTCCGGTTGTAAACGGATGTAATTGTCCAATAAGTGTAAACTGGATCATGAGCGCAACGCATGAGCGCCGTTGAATAAGCCAACGGAAGTGTGTCAAATAACATTGGACACAAAGTTATTCCCTATGTTATGCAGCTCAAGTGCTGGAATCAATCACTTTTTTAAGTCAAACAGGAACACTGTGTGCATGCACAATGTGCGTGTTAACACAAACACCAACTGCAGTATAAGGAGAGTGCTAGAGTTAAAATATACAATGGGCAGTTGAAAATCTAAAAGGAATTCACTTTTCAAAAACACAGGCGTGTTAACGGTGATAAATGTCCGGTATATGAATTGCAATTAAAAAGCACAGCTTGCAGCAAGCTGTGCCAAAGTCGACCTATTCATCTTCAAGCAATACAGGAAGCATCCAGGCAGCCACATTTATTTACACGCCGTTGCTTACATTTATTCTAAAACCGTAATTATTGTATGTGTCCCTTCTCATAAAACAATGCACACCTGTACTAGCCCATATGGCCTGGGATAGTCTCTGTTATTTCATTAACTCGTTGACGTGAAAGCCATCTATGCTTTCAAGATCTTGGGAGTGGAACGGGAGTGGATAAAAACAACATATTTGCTGTAAAAAAAAAAAGTCGATGGTGGTATTTCCTGTGTGAAAAGCAGCTTGTCCCCAAGGAATGTGTGGAATCCCTCCCCTGTCCTTCCCCGTGCTTGCTAAATACGCTACCTGCCTCTTAAAACGTTTACACATAAAAGCTGGATTTGACATCGAGGCGGTGTTCTTCAGAACTGAGACACCGGGGTAACCCTGGGGGATAACTCACTCTGTCCTTCTTCATTTTGTATTGTTTTCCTCAGACAACCTTATAGTGCCTTCCAACTCCTCCATTAGACAGAATGGGCATCGGTGTACAGAGAACATGACAGATCTCAATGGATTCACTCATCAGAGTGAAGCCAAGACGTTCTGGGTTCTGTCAGCCCCATTATCTTGAATCGGCTCTCTTAGTGCCACAGTTTATTTATAGAGAGAGGGGGCACACTGGTTGTCTTCCCCATGCAAGTAATAGCTGTGATGGTGGTGGAAGGCTGTAATTGTGGTTGTCTGTCTTCAATTATTTTTTTCCTTCATAATCATATTCACAAGGAGATGTGGCTCTGTGTCTCGTGTCAAAATGAGGTTCGTTGGAAGAGGATCAAAAGGCAGATTATTATGTTTGGCCCAGCAATGACAACGAAGAATAACAAATGGTGTATAGTTTATATAAAGCTACAAAGACTCAATGTTTCCGTATCCAATCCAATTATTCTACCCTGTAGTACTGCAATTATTATGCTTCTATAGCTGTAAATGCAGGGTAACTAGCTGTGCTCTGTCCCAGCTAGTGTAGTGTAGCTGCTGTGGCCCCTTACCTAGTTCTCACAGTTGACTTGATGCCTGGTTGATGAGATGGGAGGACTTCCGGCGAACACTAGTCTCATGCCATTAGAGAGGGGAAAACATGTTTTCCCTAGGTTTGATTCTAGTATTACTTATATTTAATTAGGAACTACAACATCACAACAAGTAAAGTAAGTAAATCACAGGACATTGGTCCTTTATTCACCACACGGTATGCACACACGAAACATGCTGTGAGCGGCGACACACACAATTATCAACGGTCGCCGGTGGAATGCCTTCTCTGCGTTTATCCCATCCCAGCCGTCCTCCCCCAGGGAAAGCCAGGAGCAGTGGGCAGCCATCATTACGGCGCCCGGGGACCAAGTCCAAGTGCCCAGTCCTGTCTTGTCTTGTCTTGGTCAGGGACAGGACCGAGGAGCAATCTGTTCTTCTGCATGTTTTTGTTGTGGGGTTCTATGGGGGGAACCCGAGTGAACACGGGGAGAACATGCAAACTCCACACAGAAAGGCCCGGGAACCAGCCCCGACATGTTGCACCATACGGGACTTGAACCAACAGTGCTACACACTGAGCCACCGTGCCCACCCATTCATATATACACTGCTGCTGTTAAAGAGAGATTAGCTGTTTTCCATTGCATCCTTTATACATCTGCTGACTTCAACCCCAGAAGATGCCT
>OMKP01030065.1:0-14585 GCA_900302375.1 Bathygadus melanobranchus
CAACTAACTGCAAATACTAACTGTATTTATAGTTAGGAACAGAGCTAGTCATTTGTAAACAAAAGTTTTCGAGTAATACAGTATGTTCAAATTCCTTAAAATTTGTAAGTGAATTTGTGGTAGTATCGGTATTTTAAGAGGATGAGAAGAGGATGCCAGAATTGAAAGAGAGCTATGCCACATTCGGCAGTAGGTTGGTTTGTTCGTCTGTCTTTCTTCATTTCATATTTAAATATGGCTTCTGGTTGTCCCTCTCCTCTGTCTCCATGTCTCACCCCGATCCGTGCAGTTCCTGTCTAACCCTGCGGTCACGTTTGGCACAGCGATAGCGGCGTTCTACCTTCCGGTCATCATCATGACGGTCCTGTACATCCACATCTCCCTGGCCTCCAGGAGCAGGGTCTCCAAACACAAGCCCGACAAGAAAGAGAAGAAGGGAATGAAGTAAGGGGTTATTTGACATTTGCGCGTCGTAGAGTTTTTTGTGAACAGTTACAGTAGATCTAAGTTCCCGCGACAACACCAGAACTGAAGCGGCCGTGAAGAAAATGCAACTAATTCTCATGCTATCACAAACAATGTAAGAGTTAGCTGACATTATGTGGATATGTTGTGATCTTTTCTTCTTTTTTTCACATTTATTTCATTTGCCAGAACTCCTAGTCTGTTGAAGAGTCATCTGTTGAAGCAGAACAACAACAATGAAACAAGTCCTCAAGCCAGCCCCCGGCCTATCCTAAACCCCAGCCTGGACTCGGACAATACAGTTGCAGAGGCTGTAAAGAACGGAAAGATAGAGGAACCCAACCCAGCACTGCCAGCGCCACCTTTACCCCAGCCTAGCCCTACACTCAGACAGGTGAGCTACAATCTCACCTTCACCCCAGCCTAGCCCTACACTCAGACAGGTGAGCTACAATCTCACCTTCACCCCAGCCTAGCCCTACACTCAGACAGGTGAGCTACAATCTCACCTTCACCCCAGCCTAGCCCTACACTCAGACAGGTGAGCTACAATCTCACCTTCACCCCAGCCTAACCCTACACTCAGACAGGTGAGCTACAATCTCACCTTCACCCCAGCCTAGCCCTACACTCAGACAGGTGAGCTACAATCTCACCTTCACCCCAGCCTAGCCCTACACTCAGACAGGTGAGCTACAATCTCACCTTCACCCCAGCCTAGCCCTACACTCAGACAGGTGAGCTACAATCTCACCTTCACCCCAGCCTAGCCCTACACTCAGACAGGTGAGCTACAATCACACCCATGCAGGTTGTATATTGTCTGTACTCCAGGACCCCAATCTCTTTTGCTTTGGCTAAACCAAATGCGTTATACACTTCATGAATCAAATCATTTACTGGTATTGTATAGTATTGTATTCATAATTGCGTCATCTCTCATTTAGCATAAATTATGAACTTGTGTCATGAGTTACCATTAGCATCATAACTATTCGGCTCGATGACATGAGTCATAATAAATGTACAATTTGTCATACATTCATGGTAAGTTGGTCTTTACCTTACCGTCTTGTTAGAGTCCTTTATGTTCAGAAGTGAAGTTGGCATGTTGTTCCGTGTGCGTCCAGGAAGAGAAAGAGAGCAGCAATGACTCATCTACCGCCTTCATCGCGCCTAAGGCACCCAAAGAGGCCACCGATAGCGAGGCAACGGCTGAGGTGGGATGCGTTCTTCTAAATAAATCCCATCTGATTTTGCTCATCCACTTCCTACTCATCAAATCCCTTGAATCTCTTTCTATTCTGTGTTTTGTTTTTGATGTTCAAACCCGTGCTTGCTGTCAATGTGACAAATGTGGTCCTGTCAAATATGGCAGCCAGGTAGACGAACATAAAACATGGATGTCTTCCCTCCAAATGATGTTCACCTCACCGCCACACCCTCCCCTGCCAGATCATGTTTTTTTATGGCGTCTGCTCCTACCTATGAAAAGTAAAGTGCACGTTGTCAATTGTAGGATTATATATGGCAAGATCAATCAATATTCCCCTTTCATTCATTTTACATTTACATTTAGAGCATTTGGCAGACGCTTTTATCCAAAGCAACTTACAAAAAAGTAACACATTTGTCGAAATCTCTTTGTCTCCATGGCTCTTCATGCACATATTTGTTATACATGGATCCCATTTGGTTGATTACATATGTCACATGTCGTGAGAGTTGTGTTTGGCCTCTAACTGCCACTTGTTCTGCTTCTGAATTATGCGCTATGTGCTATGTATGTTTTTCACTGCAACCATCACGTGAAAACATCTCCCTTCCCCCACATAGAAGATTTAGAGAGGTGTCGTAGCGGTAGACCTGTACCCAGGCAAAGAGTCAGAGTTAAAGAGGTCAGTGACTCTGGGATTTACCATGGCAGATCTCCACAACTTTGTTTGGTTTTGCATCCACACTAATCTGGGATCCTGCAGTCCTACTTTGTCATAGCAGAACTTCTGTTGTTTGTTTTGTTAGATCTTCGAGATATTCTACCGAAGAGAACTAATTTGCGCGAGTGGGTCAGGCTTTCAGAAGGGGATTTTAATACGTGTATTTCTAAAGTGGCCAGTCTACGCGGTGTTGCTTTCAAAACCCCCTTCTCCGGCAACATGATTGGTCGATACAAATATGAAGTGAAATAAAGTGCAACGCTCAGATCAGGTCACCCAGATTTGAGCTCGTCTGATTTGCGCGACGACATCCACACCGTCCCAGGATTACTGTCAACGGTGTCCACCAACCGTGTGTTCTCTTCCAGACGTCCAAGCCCCCGCCCGCCGCTACAACGAGCGCAAACCAGGCCAAGCTGAACCCTTCCTCCAAGTGGTCAAAGATAAAGATAGTGACAAAGCAGACAGGGGACGAATGCATCACGGCCATTGAGATCGTCCCGCCCATAGAAGGCGGAGGAAAGCATTCGATACAGATCAATCGGCCGAGGACAGTGGCGAGGAAATTTGCAAGCATCGCCAGAAGCCAAGTGAAGCGGAAAAGACAGATGGCGGCCCGAGAAAAGAAGGTAATCTACGGGTTATTATTATTAACAACGCACAAACAAACAAAATCTAAAAATGTATTTTTCCCCAAGTAGGATCAATGACTTCTTTATAATGTCGCTCGATTTATTTCACGTAATCATCCGGTTAAAAAATAACATTGAATAAAATGTAAAACAAATCATGAAACGCATTCAACCGTTCATTTCGGAAATCTAGAAAAAAATCATTTATTTTACAAAGATTTGCGTGGAAATTGTGTTTCCACAATCTTTTCTATTTTTCTTTACATTTTAGGACAAAAAGTAATTGTACAGCTTCATCAATTGATTATGGCTATTATGGAATACCTCTCACTACTTATCTCTTGTTTCCTTACTTTGCCTGTCAGGTGACCAAAACCATTTTTGCCATTCTGTTGGCGTTCATCATCACATGGACACCTTACAACGTCATGGTGTTGATTTCCACCTTTTGCCAATCTTGTGTGCCAGACACCGCTTGGGCGATCGGCTACTGGCTGTGTTATGTCAACTCCACCATCAATCCAGCTTGTTATGCTCTGTGCAATGCAACCTTCAAAAAGACATTCAAGAACTTGTTATTGTGCCAGTACAAAAATATCGGCACAAGATGAGGTGGATGGGGTGGACAGAGCAACGGATGTATTGTGCAAGGACGTGGACATTTTGAAGGAGGAACGGCTGACAAGAGATGATAAAAAAGGGGACAGCTTAAGAGAAAGAGGTTATGCTGTCTGAGCTACGGCAAGAAAGCAAAATGGAGACTGACCTGAAAATATGTCTGTTGTATATACGCTATGTTGTTTGGACGAGTTATCGTAAGACAAGACACTTAACAAACATCTACAAATGTTGTGGTGAATAATAAATTATTATGAAAATTATTATTATTATTATTATTATTATGCCCGCCATATAGTAACCTACCAAAGAAGAATATTCAAAGTCAATGGTTGCTATAATAATGTTGTTTGGCTCACATTTATTTGACAATTTGACAACATAGTGTATATATTTTGTTTTGTTTTGTTTCTTGATAAATTGCATAAATTGAGTTAATAAGCGGTACGGGCGAGTTAATAAGCGGTACGGGCGAGTTAATAAGTAGTACAGACGAGTTAATAAGTAATAAGTGGTACGGGCGAGTTAATAAGTGGTACGGGCGAGTTAATAAGTGGTACGGGCGAGTTAATAAGTGGTACGGGCGAGTTAATAAGTGGTACGGACGAGTTAATAAGTGGTACGGGCGAGTTAATAAGTGGTACGGGCGAGTTAATAAGTAGTACAGACGAGTTAATAAGTGGTACGGGCGAGTTAATAAGCGGTACGGACGAGTTAATAAGTGGTACAGACTCAGGACATTTGTGCTTGGATGAAGAAGTAAACATAACACACAAACAAATACAAAACGACAACAAAAGACAACGGAAATAAAATAATAAAGTAAACATGTTCAATTAAAGAACGTCTCGGTTGAATTAGGATGAATTTGAAGTTTGGATACAATGGTAGACTGGAAAGACTAATTTAACATTCAAATCAGGTGAAGGACAAGAAGGTCAATTTTTCACGATTGAAAAATGATGAGTCTTTGCTTAAAGCAAGGTGCTTGTTATACATTATCATTGTGACTCATGTGTATCTAGGCAGACATCTATGTGCTGCCGAGGCAGCTCAACAGCTGACAGTTTACTAGGACTTGTTGGGGAATGGAACGTCTGGGACCCTGGCTTTCTTTGAACGATAATTCGCGTTGTCCCGGCGAATCAACCAAATGCATCACTTTGATCCACCATCAAATGTTTTGCAATGTGCGACGCTGATGAATCTGCTAAATGAACAGTGGACACGGGTGTACTCAAAGGACAGCACTAATAACCCACCCATCCACTCCTATCTGTAACAAAGAATACCGTATATGGACTCCTGTTCCTGTATTCATGTTATGCAGAATGTAAATAATGAAATTGCATGTATTACATAAGCACCACCCCATCAAGCTCTCAAACATATTAGTTGTGTTGATCCCCAAGTGAGAGGATTTGCTCATTCAAATACGAGAACCAATCAAAGCATACTAAGTCATCGGCATTGTTTACGTGGTCAAATCATCTCACTGTACCACCAATATCATTTAACTGCACATACCCTGCGGCACTAGCTCAGGAGAATGTCTGGCAACCGGAAGGTTGCCGGTTCGATCCCCGGCTCCACCAAGGTAATTGTTGAGGTGTCCCTGAGCAAGACACCTAACCCCAACTGCTCCCGACGAGCTGGCTGTTGCCTTGCATGGTTGACACCGCCGTCGGTGTATGAATGGGTGAATGTGAGGCAATGTAAAGCGTTTTGGATAAAAGCGCTATATAAATCACCCATTTTACCATTTATACACACAGGAAGAGCAATGTATTTGGTTGGGTCATGTAACAGGCAGGGTCACGGAACAACACATGGTTGATGCTTGGACAAATCTTCAGTCCCAAAATGTCATCCAACTTCACCCAGAAGTCTCTAGCGGATTCCATGAGGCAGAGACACGTCGGCCATGGGCGACACGACGAGAAGACCTTCTTCTGTTCAGCAGCACGGTCCTCGTCCTCGTCGTCACCATCGTCATCTTCATCATCACCATCATCATCATCCTTGGCATTTCCCATGTTATTTTTTGCTTCCCTCGAAATCCAAAAATCCAGTGAACACTTGACAGCGAAATTATAGTGTGGACTGTAAATAATGATTTTATTTCTTCTTTTTTTACTGAACTGTAATTCTGGAATTGAGACACACACGCATGCACGCACACACAGACACACACACACACACACACATTATTCATTCAATTTATATTGTGTCCTACACAAGACAGCTTGCTCTCTCTTTGTTGGTGACTTAAAGACGTGTATTATACCTATTGATTACAATTGCGTTTATTCATTGTAGATATTGTACAGGCTTGACAAAATGTGTGTGCACAAGAATTTGGGATAGCATCTACGTAGTAACCGATTCCCATGGGTTGCAGGATCATTCCTGACGTCATGGATTCCTGAAGTAATCCATGACGGAATATTAATATCCCGAAACAGGAAATAATACGTACGATGACTTCCGTCATATCATTCCGACGGCTGTCTTTCTCTGACTCCGCCCCCCACCCCTCCTCCCTCCCTCTCTTTCTCTCTCTTATTATCTCCCTTAGAATCTCGCTCTCCGTCTTTCTATCTATGAATGAAATATGTACATAGGCCTACATGTGTGCAGTATATGGGTCACGGCTGTGCAAAAACACAAGAGTCAAAACTTTACCGAGCCATGTTGCCAGTCGCACCAGCGAGTCGTACCGTCCTCGTACCAAGTGATCGGTTCTTGCTCCTTTCGATGAGACAATAATTCTCTGTGGAATGAACATAAAACTACTTCAATCCACGTCGTTTTATGCAACCACAAATATTGCGTTATTTCAAATGAAAGGACATTGTTCATATGTATTCATGTATTCTTAATTTGGGTGATTATGATTAATTATTGGGTATTTTATGTGTTGTAACTTACGCCTGCACCTAAAGACTCATTTATGTGCAACGTATGCAGTGTGGATAATTATAAACCTTAAAACGAAGGGGTTGTGCTAGTTTAAATGATCATTAAAGTGCAAATCTGGGTGATGAAACCATCACAACCGTCTCTCCTGGCTTCACTAAAGCATCCGTTAACAATATGATTACAAAATTACACATTACAAAATATGTCCTTGTACCGATCCTGCCAAAGAGAATTTATTGTGAGCAGATTGTAAACAGTAGCAATATAGCACTTTTGGAATCAATGTACATCGGTCAGTACGGAGTTTGTGGACAACATAACAGTTAATCATCATACATCAAGTACTTTACGAAATGTTTTATCACAAAGACCAAAGTGCTGTATTGACATTGTTTACATTTTTGGCAGGCACGTTCACGTGAAAGGAACGATTGGCACAACAAAGTGATTTCGACAAATCATAACGTACGTTTTAGCGAATGAATGTTTTGATCAACCAGACCAGCATTGTCCTTTAAAATATTTTTTTACTTATCTTTTTAACAGCGGTTAAAGGTGCCGTAGGTCAAATTTAAGAGCTATTATTTGAGTGTACTCTGTTACAAATGGCACAGCCATCCGTGAGCTATTAGTGAGTGAAATGCGATGTGAGAATAATAGTTTCAAGTTGACTGCGCTTGCCTCTTTATGACCGCTCCCAGCTAATTTCTGACCAATCAGGGCATGTCTTCCGTGATTGGTTTGGGGAATCCATCTGGCAGCAGGGAGGGAGGGGACTTTTTTTGGTTGTTAGTTTCAAAGTCTCTGGCTGTTTTCTGCTCTCTCTTAACAACTCTTGAATCTTACCTACAGCATCTTTAAATGGCTAGGATAGTCATAAATGGATAATTATTATCATTATTATTTATTTATTTTTTATTCTCATCAGCTGAGAATTGAACCAACTAAATAAAAACACTTGTAAAAAACAGTCCAAACATATTGCCGTCTTAGTTTTGATTTGTTTAAAGGCAAATGTTGATTTTTATGTACGATAGGACATTGGAAAGTTTCTATTTTACAAGTAACATGTATATTTGGTTACAAATATAATTGCACAAATATAACCTTATATTCTGAAGGTACGAGCACAGGCACAAAGGCTCCGTCGAGTTTTGACTCTGAAACATCATACCTGTGCTTTTCTCTTGTATGTTGTGGTTTTCAACTTGGTCTTAACGGAAATGCTATTTTCAAAACATCCATGGGTCAAGCTCGGCTACACATTTAACTGTGCTTTTCTAAAATGAAAATATCTTAACTACCCGATAACACAAACTGCACCTATTTGTTAATATGTATTTTTGAAAACTATAAAATATTGTTCTCAACTACAAATGTTTGTGCTTGTATAATGTATGGCCTGATCTCAATCTCTGATCTTTTTGAGTGTGTGCATCACACATCGCAATGTGCCGTGTGTTTGAGGATTGGAGAACATTCCATATACATGGAAATGAACCATTCAGGAGACAGCGATATACATGTAAGCCCTGGCAGAGAATGACACATGAAATGGATTACAATTTTTTTTTTAAAAGAAGCTTGTATTTAAATGGTAAATTATGTTTGTTAAACAAAATATTGTTTATTGATTGTAAAATGTTATTTCTGTGTTACCAAAGTTTCACACATGTAACTAACCCAGATACAGTTTTATTGTAACAAGAAATCGGTTGGCTAGATTAGGACGAGCAAGGCAACATTAGCAGAACAGTCCACCACTAAGTACAAACATACGATTCTAAAACAGACACATTTTGATGATGATCCACAAGTGATTTTAAAGACTGTGTTAAGACACTGCAAGTAAAATTTTGTTTGGCTGCGTATTTGGGAAAAATGTCTTTACAAAAGTTGTATTTTAATAGTAATGTGTTTATATTTAAATAAATATTCTGGAAGGGGAATTTGACTCGTGTTCAATGTTGTTTGATTGTGTCTCAAATGTGCTGTGGCAGTTTCTGTCTTGACGAAGGTTTTTGGAGGGAGGTCTGCTAACCGAATGATTGTAATAGAAGGTGATGTGGAAATAACTCCAAATAAAGAAATAAATAGCATCTTCAAAGGGATACATCAAATGTATGAAGTAAACAACTTTCAGTTAAGCTAATGCAAAGAAGCAAAGAAATGTCAAAAAATGAACTATTTTATTAAAGTCAAAACCTTGATTGGTAACACAGCTACAACGGCTACATTTAACTCCATACCATTATGAGAAATTGGTGATGATGAACGTTTAACATTTAACAGAACAAAGTGTTAAAACACAATGACAACAAAGAGTCTCCTTTTGCTGCTGCCTTGAAGCTTTTATTTACTAATAAAAGTTTTTTCTTAGAGATGCTTATAAAAGATAGAATAGGTATGAGAATGAGAACTAGACATGTGATTGTGAGTGGCATAGATACAATTTGACAGGCACTCTTAATTGAGTTTGAAATGCACTGGTTATTCAGAACTTTATTACAACCTTGAAACAATATCGAATTGAACAAACAGTTTCGAATGACCGTTCACTTTTCACATGGCATTTAGAGTTCACCAATCCATCAATCGTAATCAATAATTGTTATATATAGAAATGCTAGCTAGTAACTATGCAACACTTTGTTTCCATTTGGCTACTCATTTTAAATCTATTTTACCTTTACTTTTTCTTTATACGACTTACTGAAAAGTCTTTTTCTAATAGACGGCATTTAACAAAACGTTTCTAAATCTAATCAAGTGTTAGTATAATAACAAAAAAGTATTTCTCATCAACATACTTTTTGTTAAATATATTTTCAGTTCACTAATGGCAGTGTGTTTACTACGCTTCAGTGCGTTGAGAGTCACACAAACCTAATAGTTGGTAGCAACATAAAATAACAATCTATTCAAAGGTATCAATATTTTTTGGGATTGTTGACTAGACTGTATTTTAAAAGATGCCGTGAAAATGGAGGAAATCCTTAATTTTATGTTTTACTGGATTACCCACCAAACATTTACCAGACCAAACAAAAACTTTTTATTTTTTAAAAAGATGTTTAATCATTCGTGTGTGCACAGCAATAAAATGTTGTTAGCAATTATATATGTATAACAATTATCATTTCTAATTGTTAAATGGCCTCTGTTAAGCAAATGTATACATTTTTGGCCCAAATAATCTAATTTTAAGAAAATAAAGAAAAGTAGCACATGCCCAAACACATTTTTTGTTTTGTTTTTGTTAAAATACATTTTACACTAGAAGCTCCGCTACACTAGAAAAAAAAAAAAAATCTATATTTTTATTTTTCAAAAATCAAACACAGCAAATATGATACAATATGGGTTGTCTATTTAGCAAGTAAACAGGGCATTTTAAATCTAGTTTAATTCAGTCAGTTTTTGCTGCAAACATTTTATGGCAGACATTGGTATATGTTGAAAAAACAGGTTATTTTCCAGAAGGTTGGCAAGATGTTGCATCTGAACCAATTATTGCTAAATCCATCTCCACATCCTTCTTTTTCAGTTCTGCTCCCATCTAGTTCTCCTTCGCCTTGCCTTTCTTCCCTAAAAGTGTGAATAACATCATACAGGCAGATGTAAGTAATCGTGGAGACCCACATCCAAACACAACTAAACGAAATCGAATCATTGTAGGGCCATGATCGGGTGTCTTGTTTTTGGTAAATAATGTACCACAGGGGTGGAGGTACTTACCTAGAAGGCTATGTAATCCTTAATTATCATTATTAAATCACGCCATTAATAATGCTCACCTTTGGTCTTAGTCTTGGTCTTGCCCGCACAAGGTTTGGTGACCGAAATGGTCTGTTGGCATTCTGCATTATAGAGGGCTTTCTTTAGTGTGCCGGTTCTGGCCCGCAAGCCAGAGTTTGGATCACACTCTCCCCAAGTCTCAAAACGATATTTACAATCAGCTGAAGAGGAAACAGGAAAGAGACGAGTTGATTTACACGAGCCTTTGTTATGCATCCACTGTGTTTACTCTTTGACGACAGTGGAGAATAATTAGCTCAATCACTTTGCTCAATAATGTAGAAAATATCTCTCCTCGATCAAATTAAATAACTACAATGTCATACTTCATCAGAGTAGTGTGTGCGTGTGTGTGTGTGCGTGTGTGTGTGTGTGTGCGTGTGCGTGTGTGTGTGCGCGTGCTTCTACTTGTGTGTGCATATTTGGGGGAGAGAGAAACAAATACGTCACCTCCAAAGTTTTTCTTCCAGTTGCACGGCACTTTGCATTTCATCTTTCTGGTTTGCTGCTCACATGATCCCTCTCTAAACCCTGCACCACAGTCCCCGTTGCTAGGGACACAGTTGCCATAGCGCCAATCGCTGCAGTCTGTCCCAGACTTGGGTGCTTTGGTTTTTTCTAGAGGGATATATATGGTGGATCAATTATGAAACTTACGTATTTCATTGTCAGGGCAATAGAATGATTCTGATTGAGAAAAGAAAACGCATCTGACTACCTTTCCTGTTTTTGCCAGCAGATGCCACAGCATTGATGGCTACAAGAGTCACCAAGAGGAAGACAAGCACAGCCTTCATTCTATCTCACACACAACAGAGAGAGAGAGGGAGGGGGGTGGGGAGACACACACAGAGAGAGGGGGAGAGAGAGACAGAGAGGGGGAGAGAGCATCATTAAAATGGCTCACATAGATCAGCTGGAGTCTTTAATTGAACGCTGACCCTTAGTCTGTTGTTGCTTTTATATGAAATCTTTAACGGTTCTCACTGTTGCTATTGTTACAGCTGTAGCACGACCGCAGGGGAACTCTATGGAGGGGGTGAAAGCTCCACAGCAAAGCATCTATTTCGTCATCCATTCAAACAAAATGACCCCATCAATTATTTCACATCATGTTGTTTGCTCAATGCTCAGCGCAGCTTTCGTACTGTGAAGATTTGCGAGTTAAATTTGAGTAGCGACCCTGATGAAAATATAATCCCAACTAAACGGAGAGTATTAGGGACCAGCACCGCGAAGGGTCAAGAAGAAGCCTAGTCGGGGTGAAGAGTGTTAATGACCCGTCCAGGGACCAATGAAACGCCAGGCAGGCCAATTCCACCAATCCCTTGAGGACACTTCTGCCATATCTCGCCAGCATCACAGGGAGTGTAAACAAAGAAAATGATGGCGATAGCCTTGGATGTACGTACTGTATCTTTAGGTTTAATTGTCCAAAGCAGACCTTGAGCAGGACCTCATTTGTGTGTGTTTGTGTGTGTGTCTGTCTGCCTGCCTGTCTCGCCACCTACCTACCTATCTATATATCTATCAATCAAGGGGTAGATAACCAGTGATACAGAGAAAGAATGAACAATGAAAAGCAATTGAGCAACGAGAGACAATGGAAGCTTTTGATATTTCAGAAAGACGGAGAAAGAGAGTGTGCTGATGAAGGTTTACCGCAGTTTCCACTGAATATTTACAATTATGCAACATCGCATTCTTAGCTAAAAACGTGTCTGTGAGTGTTAGTTTGTACCTTCATCTTTGTCTCACTGCTGGCCATTTACGGTTTTGTTCTGTTTATTGTGATGTTGAGTCATTAAAACCAAGTTCTTCCGAGAATATTTGTACTTGAAATGCTGCACTGAAAGCCACGATACAAAACAAGTTGCGAATGCAATTAAAATAACTCCAAAAGATTCCGAAACGACTCCTTCATCAGTTGAAGCATAACTTTGCCATTGTCAATAAGATTAACTGAAATATCCATTGATGTATGTGTGTTCTTAACATATTCCAAGATCAAAACAAATAAAGATTCTCAGTAACGAAAGAATATCTGCCCTTTTGATCTTTTCTTTTGAATATTTTGTCTTCTAAATTTTAGATTCTACCTCATCAAAATGTTTCTTTTCTTGATGTGCATATGGATACTCCACACACACACACACACACACACACATGCAATATTAGATATTCACAAAGCACTTACAACTTTGTAATACAACCTCATAACCTTATTTGGGGGTTCACGCAAATCACCTGCAACGTTATTGAACTCAACTGAAAGATGAAATTACCTCATTTCCAATTCCTTATTGCTTTCTCAACGTTTTCAGAGAGCAGAGTTAACCAACATTCACCTGTATTCACGCTGTATTATCTCCACGGCACAGGCTATCCTCGCGGCATCTCTTTCCAGAACATTCACTGCTAATGCCACTGACTTCATCAAATCTTTCATCTCCTCCTCAGTCGTGTCTCATTGACTACAAAGGACGCCTTGACGTCGCCAACTCCCTTTTCATTTAACTGATCTGTAGGATCTCCTGTTATACCCGTCACCGAGACGACTTTGTTTACGATCAAAAGTCAACTCCCTCAAAGATCCTCGAGCACCACAGGGTTGTGTATGATAAAGGTGAAACGACAATTATTGAATCGCGGTGCGAGAGAAAGCTTGGAGATAGCTGAGGGTTTTTACTTCCTGAGCTCCTCCTCAGGCAACGTCCCCCAGGAGCTAACGGTCCTCCCTGCAGAGGCTTGGGAAACCTCAGCCATCCTCACCTCCTCAAACAAGCTGTGGTCCGGTTTACCAGCGTGGCTTTGGGTCCCGCTTTAACGTGCAAGAGTGGAACGCTACGGCTCTGTAGGCCAGCGGCCATCTCTGTCGTTCATAAGAGAAGGGAGTCACAAAGGCTCTTCCCGGAATCATGTTTTCCAAAAGGAACTGCAAGTGCCGTCTCCATACAGCCATCAGGTGTCATTGTCTGGAGAGGGTTGATTATGTCAGAACATCTCTGCAAGCATTAAGGGAGAAATGCTGTTTGGGAACTGAAATAGTGGAGGTCCTAATCACCACTCCAGAGACTTCAAGTGGTTGAGGTTGGAACATATATGTTTTTGTGTTTGTGTTTGTGTTGCACACAAACTTCAAAACCTTTTCAACATTTCCAATAATCCAAAAATGGCATTCAGAGAAACCATGACTTATCTTCTGACACATGGATATGTAAATCACACCTGATTTGCATGCAGTTTCAGTTCTATTACCAATCCTGCATCGATGTTATTCTTTATACCGTTATGACTAAAAGTCAACGCTGTGCATCCAAACTCCCCAAATTCCACCCAAATTGCAGTAGAAAATTGAAGGGTTATTCAGCTTCGTTCTTTTCTAGTTGAAGGAGGTCGGAAACCTTTGATTTCTCATTTTGTCATGAATGCAGCAAAAGCTAAGCCAATGTTTTGCGCGAGTCAGACCCAGCCCAGCAGACTCGTGGTCCTAAAAAGAACTTATTTTTGACTAAATTATGAAAAATTGGGCCTAGGACACAGTTCAATTCCAAATATCCATCTACACATTTTTAATTTCACCAAGATGTCAGTGGGTTGTTGTGTCAAATGTTATTGTGTCAATATTCTACATGCTACATGAACAATATTGCTATGTAATGTTCTTCATTTACCTGTTTCCGTCGATTTTTATGATGGAAATATGAAAACACAAAGCACATAGCAATACAAAGCACACTGCTTAAAGTCAAGTGGAAATCGCAGCCAGCATTGAATGAGGGAATATAAAACAGTATTGTACTGACTGTATTCAGTAGGTTAGGGTTGGGTCTGCCAAGGCCAGCACGAGTCTTTTGAAAAGCAACAGAAAACACAAGGTACAATCTCTTGTTGAACTTCTGAGACATGGCAGTGTGATCAAACGGGAGACAGTCAGGGCTTTATGATGTGTGTCTGTACGTCCATGTGTGCGTGCATGTGTGTGTGTACGTCCATGTGTGTGTGTGTGTGTGTGTGCCTCCAAGTGTGTGCGTGCATGTAGTGCAGTGTACATCCATGCTTTTGTGTGTGTGTGTGTGTGTGTGTGTGTGTGTGTGTGTGTGTGTGTGTGTGTGTGTGTGTGTATGCACGTGCGTGCATGTGTGTGTGTGCATCTGTGCGTGCATGTGTGTGTGTGTGTGTGTGTGTATATGTGTGTGTGAGTGCATGCTGT
>OMKP01030071.1:0-11044 GCA_900302375.1 Bathygadus melanobranchus
ATTACAGTACACACACACACACACACACACACACACACACACACACACACACACTTGACCTGTGTGAGTCATGTCGGAACAGTAATAGCGTATTTTCTCCCGATTTATTTCCAAATTACCCACAAGCCTTTGCTTCTCATTGTGTGTTGACTAGAGCGAAAATTTTAAATCTAGGTCAGCGACCTTGCAGTTAAAAAAAAAAACCCTGTCCTAATCCCCGGAGAGAACAGACACTCCGAGCAGATATGATCGCTGTCAGGGGAGGACTGTTCAAGCGGTGCTGCCGAATACAAATTCTTCAGCGGAGAAGTCACTCGGAAAGCGCCTGTTCACACATGTGTAGAGAGAGGTAAGGGGGGAAAGCCCTGGCCCTCACCCCCAAACACTACAGCTCTCAGGCAGCACAACATTGCCACACCTTGAAGGCATAAGAGCCCATTGTCCATTCATGGAAGAGTTAAAGAGTCGTTGGTTTAGTGCAGGGGTTAGGGGAACGCAGGGCTCCGTGGCTGCATGCGAGGGCGAGTGAGAGACGCTCACTTGAAATGTGGAGAGAGAGGGGAGAGAGCAAGAGAGAGAGAGAGGAGTGATTAAGTATGGTATTTTGGGCAGGAGCCGACTTGCCTCTCCCCCCTTTCTCCGCTTCCCCCCCGAGGGAGACAGCCAAAATAAGGGGGGATGAAAGAGGGAGGGACAGAGGCATTTGTGTGTGTGTGTGTGTGTGTGTGTGATTGCAGGGTTAACTAGGCGCTGGACATGAGAGAGGAGGAGGTCATTGCATCCGTTCCCAGGCAAACCGTTGCTCCTAATTGTACACCTCGACCAGAAAGGGGACGCTGGCTGCAGACAGCTACAGCTAACTAAAACCGCAGGTAGGAGGCCTCTAGGCGAGGAGGCCACTAGGCAAGGACTCCCAACAGAGGCAAGGATACTTAGCTTCGGGGGGTCTCCTGCCTACTGTTTAATAAGCTTTAAATATTTTACTAGCGCGCGACACTTTGATGTGTATTACCTATGAAGAGAAGAGAAGCAACGCACAGGAAGTTTGTCCACAGGTGATCACTGGGGGAGGGGGAGGGGGGGGCTACCGCTAATGAAAGCTAGGCAGGTAGCAAGCGCAAGCTAAGCAGTTCCTTTATATCAGCGTCTATGATATGCCTGTCGGCAATTCATTAAAAAAAGTTAACTGGAAGCACCACAGGACCACTTGGAGCAAATATAGATGCCCTGTTAAAAAAACACAATACATCTACCCACAACGGGTCAGTTGATGGAGTAGAGTTTATGTTCCGAACAAAAAAAGAAATTAGTTTTATGTAACAATAATATTAACAGCATTGAGTTAACACACGCCACTGTCATCTTTCGAAACAGCGTAGGGCAGCGGCAGACGTTAGCATCAACCTGAGCAAGCATTATATATACAGTATATATGATATTATGTAAATTACAGCTTTACTAATAAAAACTGAAAGAAAGCAACTGACCGACCACTGTCGTGACACACCCTGTCATTGTCCAGGGTTTTGTAGAAAGAGAGGCCTGAACTTTCAGACCTAGAATTTCAACCCACAATCATTTCAGTGTCCTTTGTGACCCATGAAAAAGTGCGTGTGGGGCGTTCAGTGGCGATTTATAAAGAACACAAAACACTGTGGCTCTCAGACTGTGGTGTTCAGTTCGGTTGAGGGTTGAGTGTACAAACACGCTAGAGAAAAGGGTTTTCAAGGCCCACACCCTGCCAACCACGCAAGTATAGACGCACACACACACATGTTCACACAGTCACGCACAGACACACACTTTGAAGTTCAGCGAGGTGTTGAACAAAACCCAAGAAAGGAATTGAGGACAGAAGAGATTAGCGAGCTAATGAGAAGAGAACCTACAACAAACCGACCGAACAAAAGGAGAACAGGACGATAACAGAAGCTAACTGTCCCTCTTTCGACAAATGTGTTACCTTTTGTAAGTCGCTTTGGATAAAAGCGTCTGCCAAATGCTGCCAAAAGTGTAAATGTAAATGTAACTGGAATGGATGAAAAAAAGAAGGAAAGAAAGACAGAAAAAGAAAGAAAGAAAGAAAAAGAGAGAGGGGTACTAAAAATAAACTGTACATGAGAGTGATAATTTTAGCCATGCGTCGGAGCATGGCTCCTTCTGTGGATTTGGTGTAATAAGCCCTCTGACTAAGATGATTGCTACCTTCTTTAGGCCTCAAAGGGCTGCATGGAGCGAACTCAAGCTAGCTAGCGCAGACTCCATCGACTCGCTAAGGTTGCTAGCTCCAGCGTTGGGGTTGCGTCAGATTTTAAACGCCAGCGGTGAGGTCTCGAAGCCCAGAATTCAGCTTCGGGCCCGTGCCTCGCTCCATGTGTGCACCAGCAGCGTTCCACACGGGATTACAGAACCGTCTCTCTTGTCTCCCTGGAAGCCTAGAAGTGTCATTGGACTCAGCTTGTCTCAGTTAGCTCCAGATGATTCCCGTGGGGAAATTGCACACGTTCCTTCCTTCCTTGCTCGGCTCCTCAGTGGAGGAGTTTGGCAAATTTTACTCACAAGGTTGAGAAGGAAAGTTGAGAAGGTTCCTCGGGAGGCAATTGTGAATTTCCGGACTTTTTGTCCAGGAGTCATGCCATTTATGCCAAGATGGCCGTGCGCGGTTCTTAGGTCCCGGTCAAGGAAACAATTTTACAACCGAATTAGATTTGTTTTCATCACATTTTGACATCCTTAATTTGTAGCAAAAAATACATATTCTGTAGAAAGAGTTAAGAAAATAAGGACATTTGTTAGGAAAGGCCTGGCTTCACCGCCTGAGTAGAAATCAGGTCCTCAGGGTGTGTGTGTGTGTGTGTGTGTGTGTGTGTGTGACAACCTGAAGATCCGGCCCTACGTCTTAAGGATGACGACGTAGCGCTTGTGCATAGAAGAAATACTTGCTTGTCCTCATTATTATTTGCCTGCATGGTTAAATAGTGACACATGTGTTCTTGTTTGGTCAGTTGCACATTGTCATAATGAAGTTGTGTGGGTTGGGGGTACGCATGCACACGTGTGTGATACATAGAGAGAGAGAGAGAGAGAGAGAGAGAGAGAGAGAGAGAGAGAGAGACAGAGAAGTGAGTGAGCGAGCAGGATGCCCTGCCCCCGGAGAACAGGCACTGCTCTGAGAACACATGGAGTAAAAGGAGCAAGCTGTGTTTACCTAGTCTGTGTGTGTGTGTGTGTATATATGTATATGTGTGCGTGTGTGCACGTGTGCATGTGTGTGTGTGTTCTGACAGCATCGACAACTCAACCGCATACACACACACACAGGAACTACAGGGTCGCGCTGGTCGATCAGCATGTCGAGGTGATCTTGTCACTGCTCACACTCACCAGAAAATATACACACAGTAAAAAATCTTCCTCCAGTAAAACAAAGCTATTGAGAGTTGAACCGCAAGTTCAATACCACTACTACAGATGTATGTAAACATCTGAATGCATGCATACCTGCATTACTCACACAATATCGGCACAGGTCACCGAGATCCAGTCATTCAGACTTCAAATATCTGACTGACAAGAGATTCTACAATTGGGGCTCTAAACAAACAACTGTGCTATGTGTTATCATTAACGACCACACTTATGAGAAAAATGCAAAACCACTCTCTCACTTTCATTCGGCCAGATGTGTGTGTGTGGTGTGAACTAGGGAACGCCATGTGCGAAAAACGCAAATGCGTGCGTGCGTGTGTGTTTGTGTGAATATAATTTCCTTTTTTGAGGAGCAAGGTTCAAGGGAGTTCAGCACTGACGGTTATGTGACTGTGACACACAAGGCTTTTGAATTATTCAGGTGTGGCTGACAATGACGCGTGCACACACACACACGCTAATTAAAATTCTCGATTCATTAACACAAATGCAAAAAGGCGAGGCAGATTATCTTGTAAGTAGCCTCGTTGTCTGCCGGCTTTAGGAAAGGACTTTCGTTTATTTGTCCCTGCATGGGTGGATGGGTTCAGGGGGACGGGCTTGTAAACAAAAGATAAGCTACAGCTGTGTCAAGATTAAACTAAATAATAAGCCAACACGTCTCCACAACAGGTAACGTCCACATTAAAACTGCAGCACACTGCGCTTGCTATCACTCAACGCAATTATAAAGCGCTACAACCATGCCTATATCTTATCGGGTCATAGTCATACAAGTGTCCACGGCTATTAGCTTATCGGGGGTTAATTTCAGCACCCAAACACACCAACAGTGAACACCTTCGATAACAGGAAAGAGAACTTCCTCGAATGCTATTTGCTAACAATGGCTAGATATTTGAGTTCAACTCCAAATGACACTTTGCTTTTTCGAATGGTTAACTATTGGATTAATTCTAACAAACTATTACCCTATAATGTCCTGGTGTTTGCATGATGTGGATTCACTTACGAGGGAGTAAAGTCCAATTTATGTGACGCAATGCCATTGGTTGGACTGGAACATGAGCGTGGAGTCGGTAGCTCCAAGATCAACGTACAAATAATTCAAAGTGGGACATTTAATTGATAACGAGGGATTTAATGATGTGGGCTCGTAACCTATATCTACTGATCTAATTATACACATGAACAGACAGAGAGACAGAGACAGAGAGAGAGAGGTGTAGGCCCATCTCTTAATGAGAAAACCAGGGTAGGTGGTATTAAAGAAACACACACACACACACACACACTCAAAGTTGACATTGTTGTAAGGAATGCCATCTCAACGAACCCCAGGAGAGAAAGTGATTCTGTGCCCCCCTCTGTGTGTGTGTGTGTGTGTGTGTGTGTGTGTGTGTGTGTGCGCGTGTGTGTAAAAAAAAAAAGAGCCGAAAGGAATGAGGAGAGGGGGAACGGCCAAGGAGAAACAGACAAAGACGTCCCTCTGTTCTCATGCCATCAGAGAATATTCACCTTTCCTCTGCAACTCACGCACACTCTACCCCTCTCTCCCTCTCCCTCTCTTGCATAGGCACACATATGAAAAGCTCTACTGTGATAGCCCGGCTAAATATAGAGTGCTCACTACGCTCAGGTATATTATAGGGCCTATTCATAACGCGGCCGGCCTTCTGTGTAGACCGGCCACACGGTACCCATACAGTGGAGTGAAAAAGTGAGCAGAGCTTTTCGAACGCATGGTTACCTAATCGTGCCACGGCACTGTACGAACTCGGTGAACTTCTGCTTCTGGAAATCCTTAAAAGTGTTACCCTATTCGCCGCGGGAGCAAACGAGGAGAAAGGATTGTATGCTTGTGCACAATAAAGTGAGTCAAATTCGGAGGCTGCAGAGGGCCTCGGTTTGGTGTTTGACACAATTAGGAGACCGTGAAGCGGACCCGACAACCTAACAAACGGCACTTTGTACGCTAAAGCTGTTCTCTGCTTTGGTTTTCACATCAAATGAACAATTAAAACCTATCTCCGTTATCTCTGAGTCCCCGACTAACCTGCCCCCGTGAACCTGAATTAGAAGTGGACGCCATGCGCTTAGGAAAGTGTTGACGCCCCACGAAAACAAAGAAAAGGCCATTTCTAATTGTGTTAGGTGTGTGTAGGCACTCGGTAATTGATGTAAAATGCCCCCCCGGGCGGTGAGGGGTGAGGGGCGGTTTAATGAGGCTGGGCCTCGCTGCTTGTTGCCGCATGCATATGCTTCAGTAAATGCACACATGCATGCACACACAGGCCATATCACTTGCCTGTCTGCAGCCCGAACCTGGATCATGCCAAATAAACACAGCATTAACGGTGTGTATGTGTGTGTGTCAGGCAGGGTCTCAGCAGACACAGTAGGACAAGAGGTGTCTGATTTCAATCCTGCAGGCCAGCTGGAGTTTTCTCTCTCCATAGTAAACCCAATCTCTCCTCCTGCACACATACACATGCACACACACACACATGTGCACACAGACGGCTTTTGGCCCCGAAGAGCTCCTACCCAGAAAACCATATGGGTGAGACGCATACCATACTTTAGTTACATAACCAGAGACACAAGTTTTCCTTTAAAAGAGATCCCGTAAGGAGACACTGTGTGTGTGTGTGTGTGTGTGTGTGAATGAGAGAATGCATGTGCGCGTGCGCGTGCGTGTGTTGCCTGTGGCTGCAATAAAACGTTTAAGTATAAAGTTTAATTCTGTCATCGGCATAAAATGAAACAATCATGCGTTACAGATGGGAACACGTCCCTATACGTTTATATATATAGGGATATGTCTATGTGTATATACTGTACATAGATACAAGTTTAGAATAGTTACGGTTAAAAATGTTCACAGACTCAAAGAAAGTGATTTGGTTTTTGACGTTCTTGGAAACAACTTGCATAAGTCACTAGACGCGCTAGGAATTTAATCGGCATAACATGCAAAGCACGCGTTCTTTTGGTGTGAATTGCGGGTTGAAGGATTTTACGACGTCGAAACCCCGTTAAATAGGACAGAAACACACCAGAGAAAACTTTTTCAAAAGCGATACACACTGACATAATTCATTCTCCAAACTCTCAAAAGTAACACAATCGGCGCTGTTAAATATCTAAAAAAAACACCCATGATTTATAACCAGCCTACTACAAGAAATGGAACTTGCATCCTGGACCCCAAGGCTCGACTAGACAGCGGAGCGCAGGGAACGCATCTGGATCTGTCGCTCTCGTGCGCGCGCACAAACGTGCACGGGCACACACGCACACACTCTCTCTCTCGCTCTCTACTTGCCCTGTATAATGGGAGAATATAAGCAATTGTATTTAATAGCCTACATTAATTCAGAAAATCTTTCAAAACACTTAATAACTTACGGTGCCATAAAGACCATTGTCGTGTTCCCCAGAGTCCGATATCTCACTCAGATTCCGATCCCAGTGTAGAAACGATTCGCTGCTGTCTATGATTTCCATCCTTTTTCCTTGAATACGGCTTCTGTCCTTAAATATGTTCAAATAACGGTATGTCACCGAAGCGATGTTTTCTTGCAGCGAAGTGAGACCGATCACCAAATGTTTTGAGTGACTCTTTTTTTTAATGCTTAGATATCACTCAAGTCCACGCGAAAAGTTACAAACAACGTCGGTATGGGAAAGACGCAGATGCGCTTCGCCGGCCTATGGGCATCAATCAATTCGTCAATAAATAGTTTGGTTCTCGGGTGAATGACAACACCGCTGCAAGCCCGTTGGGTCTTGTTTATCTTCTTGATTCGGAGTCTACTGGAGTCGGATCCTCTCCTCCTGTTTTCTATCCTGAGAAGTTTCACAGCAGACGGCTTAGAATGTATGGGCGGAGTCTGGCGGTGGAAGAAAGGCCTATCTTCGCCAGATGCTATTTTTTATGCGTATATGAGTTAGGAACTAGGTATTAGGCATTCCTAATGTCAGAAACAACCCACGCAATGTATAGCCGCCAATAATAAATGTTTGTTGGTAATAATTCAAACCTAATTTGCCGGAATCCACAAGTTCCTTACGGTCCAAGGCCCGCCCACATATTTCACTACAGCGAATCAGGTAACCTGTTAATGAATGGCAGCCGCGACACCCAATCGCGTGGCTTCCACTGCGTTCGTCATACTAAAGTACAAAAGTTACACCCAATGGGGTGTGCGCATTTCCAGGGACCAATCCAATAAGGCCAAGAATACCTTCCACAAAAAACCCACCTCCATTGACAGATATAAAGGCAATCGACTTATCATACACCAGCTCCGACTTGCCGCAGACTGAATTTCGTTAATAATGTATTAATCACTGGGCAAAAAGCAGTTTGTTTCCAAACAAAGTTGAACTGGCACACATTGACATCTATTTTTTTAAAAGATATTATCCAGATAACCCCCCCACACACACACTGTGTCCAGGATGCAGGTGAGTTATTAGATTAATGATGCCGTGGGTAATTTAAAGTGTGTCAAACATAAAGTGAACTTTTATAAAGACATGCATCTTTGTGCCCTCTGGTATCCCTTCTCAACTGTGACACGCGGTCGTTAGAAACCAACTAATAAATATAACTCCACGTTAATACAAAAAAAAAAGAAAGAAAAGAGAGGCTGTATTCATGTGAACAAAACAGGGCACTTGTTTGCTGTACAACATGGAACCGCCAACGATGACAACAAAAAAACAAACAACGAACAACTTCGCTACAGGAAACAGAATTTGCTTAAACGCAGTGGCAACCACACGTTTCACAACCAAAAGGGAACCAACAGTGACGGTAGGACTTTGTGAGGAGGGAATAATACTAATAAACAAGATTAAAATAGATGCGGCCACCCCGGAGACACTTTAACAAGTAAATTACACGTCTAAATGTGTCCGCAATGAGGAAAAGCCGGGTGGCATTGCGTACATTCACGAGGAATCGGCACGGTTAGTTAGAGAAACAGAAAACAAAAACACTTCCTGTAACAAGAACCTTCTTTTGTATGGAGAGAAATGATTACGTGCTTATATTTGTATGTTTCGATTTATCGTTAGAACACTATTATTGTGAATTCCTTTGGCGTCTCAAACCCTTTTACTCTGTGGTTAAACTTGATTTGCAAATCAGACACGGGGCTAGATGTTTAAAAACAATGAAACAGTGACCAGAAAGGGATCCTAATTTCCCACATTGCTAACATAACATCTTTAACATATTACATTTCTGTCGTTATCCCCGTAACAAAACAAAAATCAGGTCCGTCTAGTCTGCTTGTCACATTCATTTCAATTCACTGAACTACAAAAGAAGAATCGGATGGAATTTATGCTCGATATAAACAGTCGATCTCTTTCAGCTTCTTCCACCAGCAGGGGGAGCCAAAGGCACACAATGCATGGTGTTGCACTATATTCAGTCCCCTTAAAATGGAGTGGATACATACTGAGTTCCTCTATTTCTGATCAGTGTTGATGTCCTCAGGCGTTTGAATGAAGAATGACAAAGGGAGGGGGGGGTTGGGTTGGGCAGAGAGTCTTCTTTCCATATCGGCTGTAGGAAAAAAAAACTTCTCTCCTTCACTCTTCTTCTTGTTCTCGTTCTCGTTCTCGTGCGTTGTCACTCAGGAAGATGAGGTTGTCTAAAGAGAGCAAAAAACGAAGTTGAAGTGTGACGCATCCCGTAAGTGTCAGTGGCCATCAGACAATTTGTATGCATGTGTAAGAGCAAAGTCTTCAGGGGGGTGGTGTGCGTGCGCGTACCTGCGATGATGGTGGTGGCCTGACGTCTGACCTGATTCTTGTCTATATACTCGCCGTAGTCCAGCTTCCCCTCCACCACGATCCTGGCTCTGTGGTTGTTTGCCACAGAGAGAATTTTAGAGAAAGGCTCACACTTACACACATATCAGGGTCTCTGCACGGCGATTTCAACTTGCTCTCATTACTACGACTGTAAACGACAGTCCCTACCCCTTCTTGATGTACTGGTAAGCCAAGTCCCTCAGGCCCGGTTTGAAGACTGACACCCGGTGCCATGTGGTCTTCTGGCTGACGTCGCCTGGGAGAGGCCAAGTCAAAACATCACTGCATCATATTATATATCATGTATATTATTACTACGAATGAATACACAGTCCGTGCTGTTGAGACACAAGGTATCGCTTAAAGGGGAAGTTTGCCGCAACCGTATTTCTATCTATCCACATTAGTTCCCCTTTAATGTCCTTCATAGCTAATGGACCCAAGCGCTTCCCTTCTGCACAGACACGTCTTCAAGGAATTATGGGTTAAAACGTGCACATCATGATGGTGACCTGACAATATTACTATTTTAACGAGTGTGTATACCATGAAGTGATGCTACAGTATTGCCATGGTAACTAGTGTGCATATCGTGAGGTTGAACCATCAACATTAATTAAGTTGGTGATGTGTGTCAGGGGACAGGATAGACTTGGGCTTCGAACACCATCGAAAGTCTACCTGTAGACGGCCGACCCCTAACATCATGTAAAGTAAGCTATAGCGTGTATGATGTCAGAGGGCGTGGCCGGCCATACTTTGAATGAAGCCCGCCGAACCCCCCTCTGAATCCCCAGAGCGCCACATCTCATTGGTCGCCACAGAGAAGATGGTCACGGGGTTGCGGCCCTCTGCCTGTCTCATGACGGGGTCCTGACCAACACGACCCAGCAGCTGTACGCGGTTGATCGCTGAAAGACACACACACTTTATGAACAGTGTACATACAGTAGCCTGTTACCTTAGCAACCACCTGATGACACTAACTCCTTCAGACCTTTGGAAGTCCTGTCGCTCTCTCTCACACACAACTGTAATCAACACATTTCACACCAAGTTCAATAATTCACACAACACACACATACATACTCACATCTCTCCAGGATGAGACTTGAGTCTGTGCTCCTGTGCCTCACCACCTGCCTTAAAATCTGTGAAGTAAAATAGCATGTGTAGTTCAGTCAAACTGTGACTGCTGAAATACATCCATTTTTAAATAGATGATGACATGTAATACATGTTCTATGAAGACACAAAAGCAATGGAACAGCAGCAACGATATAACTCAACGATGGCTCATGGTTCAAACTCACCTGTGACGAAGCATTTCGTAACATGTTCTCTCTGTGCTGACCAGACACCTCTGTAGAACGCAAAGGATTAGCATGGAGAATTCATGAGATTACATCAGAAATAAATACATACATATATATGTATATAAATAAATGGTCAGTTCGTTAATTAATTAATTAAAAACAATTGGCGCCATGATTATTTGTTTGTTTTGTGTGTGTTTTAGTTTGTGTGAGCGGATTACATTTACGGCATTTGGTAGATGCTTTTATCCAAAGCGACTACAATAAGTAGATTCGTCGAAAGTGTTAAACAACAATATATCGCTACATTAAGATTTGAATAGAACCAGTTTCAAGCATTCGGGTTTGTTAGTTCAATAGAACAAGTTACAAGATCATAATTTTGCTCGGTTGACCCCTTGCTGTAAAACAGCAAGATAGCCAGGATACGGGGGGAAAAGGTAGGGTGGGTGGGCCAATGGGGG
>OMKP01030135.1:3839-16597 GCA_900302375.1 Bathygadus melanobranchus
AGGTAAATGTAAAGCAGATGATGAATGTCACAACTACCAAAACAAAGACAAGAAAATATGACGAGGCATATCTCGCCCTCGGCTTCACCAGTGCAACGGTGGGTAATGTCGAGAGACCACAATGTTTTGTGTCCCAAAATGTTAGCGTCTTAAATATTAGCCCACACCCGTGACTGAAAACAGAATGAAAACAAAATACACTGGAAAAAAAGTGTGATTCCTGCAGAGAAAACGTTCAGGTTTTTGTTTTTAATACCAGGGAGTTGGTAAACTTGCCAAATTGCCGCAAAGGCAATTTAGAGAAAATCTGTTGAAAGCAATACATGCTGTTACATGCTGCAGTGTTACTTGTAATGCTTCCACTCTAAAAGTGACTTGTTCCTGTTTAGATTTTTCAGTAGGATGTCACACTGAGGTTGCAGTTCTGTATTAATCACAGACAATGTTTCAACTAAATGCTATAGGGGTTTGCAAGCAAAGGACATGTCTGAGAGTGTAGGTAGGGGGGGGGCGGGTATCTACAAAAGGGGGACCCTGCAGAAAAAGTTTGCACTATTCCTTGCTTCATGCTCTTTTCCAACCATATGCAATGTTTCACCGTTCCCTAGCATTACCTACTCCCCCTGACCATAGACAATGTGACATAAAACACTGACCTACAGCAGTTTACATTAGGAATTCCAAAAGACATCCAGTGCTATCCACTGTTACACTTCATGGACCCTACAGACAAAGGTGAAATATTTCCTGGTCCCTCCAGATTTCAGATAAACTTCCCGCTGGTTCTATGCTGGTTTGGCTAATAAAATAAGAAGAGAGGACAGAAAGACGACAGGATGATAGAAAATAGATTTATTGCAATTCTGCACCACATGGAAAACAAATGTCATACTTTTATAAAATGCCAAAAACAAGTTATGTGAAGACTGATCTAGACTGATTCAATTAAATCTGATCAGTTCAAGAATATCAACTACAATCACATCACATTCAAATTAGAAAAGCATAGACAGATTTTAACTGTCCAAAATGTCAGTAGAAGCACATGTCCTTCAAAACCAAATATTAAATGTGAAACATTTCCACGGGAAACAAAAAAATTAAATAAAAATAATTTTTTGTTCACATTTTTCATTTGTGTCATCACTGCCAATCAGTCAGGATCCCACGGCCAGCAGTTTGTTTTTTATATATTGCTTCTGAAACTCTAAGAAGGTGGTCTTGTTCTGTGGGGAGACGTTCGACGATGTGAGAAGAACGTGCTTCTTGTCTGGAATTCGAGCCCATCCATCTGTAAAATTCATAATAATTTAGGCATGGTCAGTAGAAGCAAAAGCTAGGCAGATACTGTACACACACACCCACACAAATATGAGGTCTACATTATAATCTAATTACACCTCTGGTACTTGTTTTAATGTGCTTTGGCACTACAGAGGAGGTGGTGCACATGCCATTTACAAAACAAGAGTCAGATAATTGCAGATTTTGATCGTTTTACAGGTCTCTTTAATTTAGCGAACACACAGAACAATTTGGTAATGATAAGGACTAGCTTACCTCTTGATTTTCTGACAGCAATCTTCAATCCATTGCCCTTAGCAGCACCATCAGAGGTGTCTAAAATAATGTTTTTAGAGGAAATGTTATTTGGATGGTTTTCTTAACTTAATAATCTTGTTTAGTTGCCAACTTTTTGGCAGAATACAAGTAGGAGTAGAAGGGGCTATAGCAAGGCTGGCAGTGAAATGAAGCTGCCCTGTAAACTTCTATGCAACATAGTGTATACACGATAAACGGTAACCATTTATTTTAAGAGGTAAAATAACTAAGCGGTGACTTACCCAATACAGAATCTCTCTCGTCATTATGGCATTTGAGTCCATCGTTGAAGTCAAAGGTGTTGCAAAGCACACCAAACCCCAATATGCTGTTCTTCTTCAGAGGCACGGCAGGATCGCTTTTGCTTTCAGATTTCCGTTTCATATTAACTAGCCGTTTCTTTGTCCCGCGCTTTGACATTTTTGATGTTTCGAGCGTGGGGTCATTTGCAGTCGACTTCCTTCTTCCACGTTTCTTCGTAGATCTTAGGGCGTGTCTTTGCTCAGAGGAAATGGGAAGCCGCTGTGTGTGTTTAGCCTCTACAGGAGCAGAGGAGTTCCGATTAACATCCTTAACGGTCTTGTTTTTTCTGTTATCTCTTGCTATGGGGAGATAACTCTTTCTCCATTCCTCAGAAAGCCGATGTTTCACTGGAGATCTTGTCAGTGTAAGGATAGATGGAGGATGCGTTCGTAAGTACTGACAGGAAGTAGGACTCTTACCACTAGACCCCTTCCTATGTAAGGAGCCAAATAAGGAAAGTTTCACAGTTTTTGCCGCTGCAGTTGAGTCACCAGCATCAACCTTTTCCTTGATTATATTATTTGAGGTATCGCTAAGAGCAGGGTGAGAAACTGATGGGACCGAATAGTCATCTGTTCGCATTTTCTTTCCGTTCATCCTTTTGCGTTTAATGCGGAGTCTATTTTTAAGGCAGGAAGAGGAGTCATCCTTTGGCTGCACTATAGGGGAGAGCCTGGATGGACCGGTTTTGATACTTGAACTAATAGACTTAAAATCATGTAGATCTCTGTTTGATCGTTTCTGTTCAATATTCAATACAGCCTCTGGTGCAGACGTATGGTCGTCACTTGGCTCTGTGATGTGATGCTCATTACTTTGAGCAGTTGCATGATCATCACGATCATGTGCTTGTTTTGGTTCAATTGCTGGATATACAGGGTTCAATTCCACTTTATTGCAACCCTCTTTCAGAGCTGGTGTTGAGATGGACTCTCCATTAATGCTACTGAGGAGATCATTTATAATTTCTTCTTCTTCTTCATTAAGGTCCATACTGGTCAAGGGATGAGTAATGGGCAGATTGTAATTCACATTTTGTGGCACCTCACATTCTTCCGCAAGGTCAATGATTTTGCTGATCTCCGATTGATTTGACTGCACAGGATTCAAAGACACTTCAATAATATTCCCCTCCTCACTGGGGTCCAATAAGGCATCTGTAGAGATCATACAGGGCTTGTTGGATTCCAACCTTGATTTGCAGCAGCACTTGAGTGAATGTTCTGTCCCTGTAATCACCGCTTTCCACCTATTGATGCAGCAATACACTTCCACACTGGTCGTTTCCTCGGTTGTTGGTATCACCTCATTAGATTTGAACTCAAGCATAGGAATCTCATTTTTCAATTGCTCAAAGACAGTCCTGGCCTCATCAGGAGGCAAAAGCTGTATTTCCAAGAGGTCCAGTGGGTCCATCAGGTCTGTTGTTAATAAATCAGGAACAATGGATAGGTTGGTTGGGAGAATTGACTCTACGTATTCTATTACATCTTCAACATCAAGTGCAGGTGCCATTTGAGGTACTTTTTCAATTTCCAGTTCCTTCTCAATGTCCACAGGAATGCCACAGTTTGTCTCCATTGGTTCGGTCTCAGAGTTATGTGTGCTTTCCCAATTCCTCAAAGGCCAGGGGAAGCCAAACTCTTTATCAATGTCATCCAGCTGCTTGTTAACATTCAACCATGGTGACACATAAGGAGATTCAAGATAGACACAATCGTGGTCAAGTACAGTGAACTTTTCCTTAAGTTTATGCCCGCATTTCCCCCCTAATTGTGACAGTATAGGGGAGTTATGTGTGCCCTTGCAAAAGTTGCTAACATCAGTCATTAGGTTTGTGTAATAGTCTGTATTGACCAGACTCAATAGCTTTTTAAAGTCATTATCCCAGAAGTGTTTTACTAACTGTTTAAGAACATCTTTTGAATGCGTAGTTTGAATATGAACTTTGGTAGACAATGCAATTAAAGAGGTTAATTTGTCATATGTCCAAGTAATTACAGGAACTAAGCCCAACAGCCCAACATTATCCAATTCCGACTCTTGCACCTCACTTTTGTCAATTTCCCCATCTTGGCTTGCCTCCATGGTCATTGCATTGCATTGCAGTGAAGTTGTAACTATCCCATCATCGGTAGGCTCTACACTGCTGTTTGATGGCTCTTTTAGGTCAGAGGAGATGCCTGAACACATTATTTTGGAATTGTCACCTTCAGATAACATTTGAAATAGACGTGGTGATGTCTTTGCTTGTATTTTGATATTGTCCAAACAAACATCTGTTGAGGTATCTGTATGTTGACCAATCATCTCAGGGCAGCTCTTTTTGGCAGTGACTTGGTTGCTGTTCTGTGACAGTGGCTGTACAACAGCAACAGCCTTTTGGCATGCATAGCCAGGATTCACTGATAAATGGGAGGTTTGAGGTAGTTTACCATTGTTCGTGCTAGAGAGCTGTGTGTTATTAGACGGTGGGGCGGAGTATACAGGAGAGTTACTGAAAGCAGGGGCCTTCCCTACACCACTTTGAAGCGGCAGGTGAGTTTGCGACCCAGGAAGTTGTCCACTTGGGTCGAATGTTGCATCATGTTCCTCGTTCCTGGGACGTTTAGAGGGGGGCATTTGTGTTTTTGACGCAGTATATGGTGGAGGCATTTGTGTTTTTGACGCAGTATGTGGTGGAGGAATTCGTGTTGAAGCAGTATATGAAGGTGGATTCTTTCTAGTATATTCTCTCTTTCTTTTTCCATCCCCTTTCTTGCTAGTTCTGGCAGAGATTAGAACTTTTGCAATAACTTCTGCAAAATTTGACTCCTGAGTACTTTGTTGAACGGAATTTAATGTCACTGGATTTAATCTGAATGAATTGGAAACACTGTATTGCATGTTTTGGGGTGGGAAGTTTGCTGTCTGTGCTGTCATGTTTGGTTGTAGGGCGGTGGTAGGACCTTGCCGAGTGGTCATTTGACTGCTTACTTGCCATTGATGGGGCAAGTTTATTGTCTGTGCTGTGCATGCAGTCTGTGCTGTCATGTTTGGTTGTAGGGCGGTGGTAGGACCTTGCCATTGATGGGGCATGTTTCTTGTCTGTGCATCTCTACATGAGGTCTGTAGGTTTGTATTTCCATGTACAAAATTATTTGTAAGATGATGCACTGTGTTAAACTGCTGATAACTTGCTGAGGTTTGATGGTTTGCCATTTGGCCACTACAATAAGCACCATAGCCAGGATTGTACTGAGCACTTTGTGGGTTCACTGCTGAATATTGTGGGTAAGTATTTGAACAGCCTGCCTGACTCCAGAATTGTTGAGGAGATTGTGAATTTTGCCGAACTTGATACGTTTGCTGCCCATTTATCCAAAGAGTAGTATCCATTTGGGCTTCTTGTCTTCCTTATTAGTGTCAAGGAAATGTTGAAATGTTCCTGAAAGAAAGAGAATGCAAGGACAATTAATTATTGTGGTAACATTTATACTTAGTGATCGGTTGTACGTGGCATGGTTTATTGCGGGATAAGTCATAGTGCTAAGTGTGCCTAGTGAGATATGCAGTCGATATTGTTGTTCCCTCTTTCCACAAATGTACTTGTTTATTAAGTCGCTTTGGATAAAAGTGTGCCAAATGCTCTAAATGTAAATGTGTACTGGTTACGGCTGCAGGATCTACATATCATCGACTGGATATGGAAGACATGGTCCTCCTGGCTACAGAACCTGATGCCCACTGCCCAACCAGTCTCGATACAATTGCATTGTACCCTCCATTTCGAAAGACCAATCGGACAAAGATTATGCCAAAACCTGGCCCCTTGTGGCTGAACAGACATTCAATCTCAAGGTCAACGACATATACATAGAGCCGCAAGGCGCCGTCCTGCACCCCAAAGTCATGCCAGAACCCCAGTCGCTACAGGTCACCACAACGGACAATCCCCAATCTCCACAATCAGATGAGACACAGGAAAAGCCAACAGAGTATATTTGGATCACCGTCACCCAAGCAGGGGGCGTATTAAGTTCAGATAACGGTTCACACTTTGTGAACAAAGTAATTACATCAATGACCCAAATGCTCAATATCAAACACAACACAGGCTGCGTCTAATACCTGCAATAACAGCTAATTAATGGGGCGGCAGTAGCTCAGGAGGTAGAGCGGTTGTCTGGCAACCGGAATGTTGCTGGTTTGATCCCCGGCTCCGCCAAGCTAATTGTCGAGGTGTCCCTGAGCAAGACACCTATCCCTAACTGCTCCTGACGAGCTGGTTGAAACCGTTAAATCTAAGAAACGTAAGAAGCGATAGGTAACTATCCTAACCCTAATCCTCAACACCCTGTACATAGCCTTTAGCCACAGCAGACTAATAGACGAATCTTCCAGCTTAATGACATGCAACCCATGGTGGCTGTAGCGGTACCAAGCTGCTCTGTTTTGGATTCCACACTTTGGTCCAGGGTCATTGACCGATCTGGGCCTGATAAGTGATTTACCTCCAAACTCCTCCTGACCCCACTCTCACGCACACTCTCCTATTCCTAGGAGGTACCCCCGTTTTTGGTCCAACGCTATTATACTCAAGACACTTTTACTAGCGGATGAGTGTAACCATACACATACATATCTGGAACAGGGTAATCTTCCTGACCCCTCTTCCATGCATTCCTGAGATGCACACCCCACAAAACACACACGATACATACAAATCCTCACGAGGATGATCAACATTTCTGACTGAAACAAGAAGAAAAGGGGGCGGCACACAAATGTATGGCACACGCCTAAGACAGGACTGGGCACTTGGACTTGGTCCCCGGGCGCCGTAATGATGGCTGCCCACTGCTCCTGGCTTTCCCTGGGGGAGGACGGCTGGGATGGGATAAACGCAGAGAAGGCATTCCACCGGCGACCGTTGATAATTGCATGTGTGTGTGTGTCGCCGCTCACAGTGTGTGTTTCATGTGTGCATACCGTGTGGTGAATAAAGGACCAATGTCCTGTCATTTACTTACTATGGTGTTTCATCGGATCACATTCAAGAAACAAGACCCCCCCCTTTAGCCAGAATAAGGGTCATAAAACAATGCGGACTGTGACTGCCATGCGGAACATGTGTGGAGGTCCCACACCCCCTCTTTACCCACCAGGAGGCCATTTGACTTAGGCCAAACGGCTAAAGCCCACTCACACATGCCCTCTTGTTTTTCTAACATTTCCCCTCTTTCTTTATACAAAGTCGCCCTTGTGGGGTGATCGACAACAACAGCCGCTGTGAAATTGAGAAGAAAGAACGCCTATGGAACACGCTTGAGGGGTCTCATGAGATGCGAGACCCTCCCCAAAGAGGCATGTTGTAACGCACGTTGTTTCCCCCCCCCCTTTTTCTGTTCCACGGATTCACCCATACATGTCATTTATAGTCTGTTCTTAATATCTGATGTTTGAGATGTCAATTATTTATTGTCTGTTTCATTTTTCATACTCTCAAAATAATGAATTATACATATTATTATACATTTTTTAAAATTAATCCATTAATGCACAAGCTGGAGATCTAGAATATTAAGGGGTGGTGGTAAATAAGTCTAATTAAATCCATGGTCTTGAAAATTGACTTGTTTTTTAGGTCTCAGTCTCGACCCTCCAAGGACTGTCTTGACCACCCCAAAATCCCAAAGTCTTGATCTTGACTCAGACTCGATATAGGTGGTCTCGTCCCCATCACTGAAACTAGCCTTTAAAAGTAGTCAATTCTTCTGATCCAGACGACCAGAGACCTTCACAGTGGAAGATCCTCTCAGTCACTAAGGGGGGATGTTGGAAATAATCCAAGACCCTTATAATTCACAAGTAGTAAACATGTCTTACTGTACCGTCAGAGATATATTGTTGTTTTGGATAAAAGAGTCTGCCAAATGCCCAAAATGTAAATGTCTATACATCAATTGTAACATCACTAATCTGCTTCAACAATTAACGCATGCTCAGCAATGAATAAACTGATGGCTGGCAGAAAACATCATGCGCCCAGACCCCAGCCAGACGTTGAACTGAATCTGACCCACCAGACGGAGGAACTGAAAACAACGGAATGCACAGCCGGCGATACTCTAACTGTCAAAAGCTGATGCTAGATTATCAACCAAGAGACACCAATGCTCCCATTGTAAGATAAGAACGGTATATAAGCCTGCACTCCGTAAGAGTCAGGAGCTGCTTCTTGAACTAACTCTGTGGTTGTATTGCGTCAATAATCTCCTACTCTGCTGAATCCTCTTTTTTTAAAACTAGCCTTTAAAAGTAGTCAATTCTTCTGCTGCAGAATACCAGAGACGTCACACACACACACACACACACAAGCAGGTAGCCAGGATAAGATGCTACACAAAGCTAAGTACTATTTCAAGTGCCAGGACATACTGTTGTGGAAAAACAACACTTAACTACTTTAAAAACAGAGAAGTCGAGAGGAAGAAGTGATGAAAAGATAACTTTTATTATCACTTGGAACAAGCAACATAAGCACACACACTTCATAATTTTAAATATCTGAGACTACATTTTGGGATTATTGAATAATAAATCTAGTTCATTATTATTCTTTATTTTAGATAAAGTCAATAGCCTTTTATTGCACATATTTCATCTTTGACAATCAAAATATGATGAATATGCTACACGGTGGTGCTGTAACACAATTGAGCTATGAATATACAGCATTGCCTGTTTTATCTGCTTAGTCCTAAGCTTCTCTGACTCCCTGGACTTTGTGAGCGACTACTTCAGGAGTCGTGAATGGGTCATACATTTAGATCCCACATTATCACCTAAGACACGTTGTATTGTTGTCAAACCCTCCACATATGCATCCCAAGTGTCCCTCTGAGCATCACAAACAGTGCAAGGTATCAGATAAGAAAGGCAATCAATGAATGGCCAGCAGATGGCACTTGGTTGTTTACATACAATACGGCTCGTAAACTCAAAATGGGAGGATCTTCACGTGTTCAAGAATCAACAATGTGTTTACAACTTTCCCAGCTCTAGTCAAATAAAAGGCATGCAAATGATGTCGTGGACAAATACTACACTTAACTACTTTATAAAACAGAGAAGTTGAGAGGAAGAAGTGATGTGAAGATAAGACTTATTATCACTTGGAACAAGCAACATAAGAGTCTGAGCTGGTTTGACAAAGAGCTGCCGCCGCACCCCAAACCCCACTTTTTATTATCATTCTATGGATACACACCCCACGTATTGACCAATCATATCATCCTATGGATTATTACATCCAACCACAATCAGAACAGGCCACCATTACGTAAGGCCCTCGTGTCCATCTCTCTCTTGGGCCCCTCTAATGTAAACCATATGTCTACTCACAGTTCCTTCCCTCCTAATGTAAGCATCCTCTGTCCCCATAAGATATCCATATTGGGGGTGCTGCTGCTCTCCTTCTTGTCTAACTGTTCTCCTTTATCTTATACAACTTCTCCTTTGTCTTGAGAGATACATATTGGTGGTATTTCTTAGACGTAGTGAACTCAAAAGTATGAGTCACCTCTCAGAGCTTTCTCCGCACTTAGGATGATATGATTGGTTAATAATTGGGGGATGTATCTATAGAACAAGGTTAATAAAAAGTAGAGTTTGGGGTGCGGCCGCAGCTCTTTGTCAAACCAGCTCAGACTCTTATGTTACTTGTTCCAAGTGATAATAAAAGTCTTATCTTCACATCACTTCTTCCTCTCGTCTTCTGTTTTTAAAGTAGTTAAGTGTTGTATTTTCCACAACACTCATAATGGACTTACACAGACCGTTCATTTAGTATGTATATCTTAATGCATTATTGTCAAAGAATCGCCATTGGGTTCATGTGTACAATTCTTGTCAGTGATGCCAACTTAGCAATTTAGTTGCTAGATTTAGCAACTTTTCTGACTACCCTAGCAAAAAAAATTCTAAAAGCACCTAGCAACACATTTAGCTACTTTTTAAATTAGTTTGCAAACTTTTAGCAACTTCTGAAAAGTGACTCAAACGCTAAAACCCACGCATTTTCCCTCTAAATGACACAAAACGATTTTGTCACTTAAGTCACCACACACGGTCTGTCTGCAAAAGTGCATTGTGAGTATCGTCAGCAGTAGTGACGTCTCAGCTCAATAGCTAGGCACAGGCAGAGTAGCAGGCAGCAATCATTGTTGGCTGACTGCAGCTGCAGCAGCAGCATGCGTTCGACGAGACAAACGTATTCTTTTTGGTCAAATTATTTAAACACATTCAGTTCAGAGTACTTATACGTATAATTGTTGATCAGTTAGGTAGCATGTTAACTAGCTACCAATACACTGCTTAAAACAGATATAATTGTTCAGAATGTGTAGTTTTACTTGGTAATAAGAAAGTAAAACCAAAAGTCTGTTTGAAAATCGACCTTGTTTGAGCTTGATAGCTGTAATTATTCAATAATCACGCCTTGTTGGTTTGATACCCTGTTGTTATTATCATGTTAGCTCGCTAGCAATAAGCCACATAAGATAAGATACAACTTTATTCATCCCGAGGGAAACAGGCAACTACAATTGTTCATGTGTGATTTTACCGTAGGTTTTACTATGTAGGCCTAATGAGAAAAATATGAATAAAACAAAGCTATGATGTGTTGTTTAAAAATAAAAATGTCTGATCATAAAAATGTGTGATAATATGCAAACAAATCTAAACACATTTCTAATATTTTTCGCCGAGATGGTCAGTCAATTTGAGACATCAGTCATTTACATTTACATTTAGCAGACGCATTTAGCAACTTTTAGCAACAAATAGACCTGCATGTAGCAACTTCCCCAGAAAATTAGTTGGAAACACTGATTCGTGTTCTGCATTGTTTTCTGCAAAAGCTTTGTCACGCTTGAGCGCGATCACACATCATGTAACGTCTAAACGAACAAAACTAAAAACATATGCCAAGACTTTAAAATGCGGTAGACTTACATGGCGTGGTAGAACGGGTCTGGGGCTTGAATTAAGCTTGAATTATGAAGAAAATAGTGTTGATTTCCATACGTTGTCTCTGTTATTCCACGACTCGGTCCTCAAAGTTCTCCACCAGAAGAACTGCATAAGATAAAGCTCTCTGCACGCCGCGGTCTCAAGCCAACGCTGAAGGCCAACGCTGAAGACCCACTCCTCCTCCTCCTCCTCCCCCTCCTTAACTCCTCCTATAGTCCTGGGGCTTGAACTGCAGGAGAGCAATATACTAAAGGTCACTAACGAAGGATAATCACACCTGGGGTCCTGGATGGCATTGGAAGAAGAGGGTTAGGGTTAGGCTAAAGTTTGGGGGAAGGTCCACAGCATAGGGTAACCTGTGTTCGTTCAACAATAAAAGTTGTTACCGCAGCTTCTCGACCTCTTTACTTTCACCTCTTACATTTAACTGCTATACTTTTGTCTCGCATACTAAGAAAACAGTACACACTGATTTTAATTTTGTAGTGAACAAAACTATAGAAGGACTCCCTAGACCTGTCACAAGCTGACCTCTTATACCATAACACTCTGAGAAAGGAGACAAAATAGAAACAGATACATCATTATTAGAACAGCATAAGTATATGTTACCGTGTATAAAAATGTCACTGTGGAGTGTGTGTGGTTTGGTGGCTGATTTAAGCAGCCTCACCTGGCCCGAGTCAGGCTGGTTAGAGACTGGGGCTGCACACCTGGGGTGCATTGGCCAATCAATGCGCACAGGTTAAACCAGCCATCACCATGTGGCAAATAATTAAAAACACACAATCATGAAATGAAGTAAAATATATAATCTATGTAATCATTTAAAGGTTATTTTTTGTGTTAACATGTAATGGTAAATGGATTGCATTTATATGGCGCTTTTGTCCAAAGCGCTTTACGTTGCCTCACATTCACACACATTCATACTCTGACGTTAAAGGAATGTTAAAGGAACAGTATGCGCAAAAGATCAGTGACAACTAGTCCATTTACATTTAGGGCAAACAACAACGTAGCCAGGATACAATACACAATTCTAAGTGCTATTTCAAGTGCTGGGACATCTGCTCCGTCTGCATAACCATTCATCAATAATAAATCGGTTTATTCAACATCCACCTGCGGCCGGAGGAGCCGGTCACACCCGCTACACTAGCGCCCAATGTGGGGCTTCTCCCAGCACCAGCCCTTTCCTTTGTGTTCAGTAGGGTTGGGTACCAAACTCGGTACTTTTAAGGGTACCGACCGAATTACGTCGGTACTACCGAGTACCTATTCACGTTAGATCAATCGGTGCCAAATTTCGGTACCTGGAGAGCGGGTTAAAAAAAAAGATCTAATACACATTGTATTGTATTGTTGTCAAACCCTCCACATATGCATCCCAAGTGTCCCTCTGAGCATCACAAACAGTGCAAGGTATCAGATAAGAAAGGCAATCAATGAATGGCCAGCAGATGGCACTTGGTTGATTACATAACATTTGTTTTGAAATAGGAGACTAAATATTATCCTGCTGCTGGTAAGTCTATAATCTGAATTAGAACTGTTTACTAAGTCTTCCTTGTTGAAGCAGAGCTGACAGAGCTACTTGCAAGCTAACTTGTTGAATTGAACTTAGAATTGAACTGTCTGTTGTTGCTATTGTTGTTGAGTTGCCAGATTCAGTCTAAGCTGTCTGCAACTGATATTGAGTAGAGAAACTGAATGAGAGCTGTTTTCTGCTAAGCTATTATTGTAGAAGTTGCTAGAAATAATTCAAGCTAAACTTGAATCTAATTCTAGCTATAGTTAACCTAGCTACTTTACATTTATCTTAACATTTCAAA
>OMKP01030161.1:0-10116 GCA_900302375.1 Bathygadus melanobranchus
GAGATACGGTGTATCGGCCGTAGGTTAGGGCTAACCCTAACCCTAACCCCTAACTCTAACCCTAATTACGATCAGGATCTCGTAATTACGAGATAAGGTGTCTAATTTTTCTTTTTCTTTTGTGAATGCAATGCGCTTCTGTAAAAAGTAGCCCTATACAAAAAACAAATGGCTCTGCTGTGTTGCTATTTATTTTAATTGCATTTGTGGTTCCCTAAAACCTATTTGTGTCTACATCAACTTAACTCCATGGCCCCTAACGTTTATCTCTTCGTTTTTCGGTTTCCAGATGTTCGCAGAACGAAATCTGAACTTGGCTCAGTTGTTGTACTCTATCTTACTCGTTACACATTGAGGTGTCGCAGCGCCCATTTAAACCGGAGTGTACAGATACAACAAACAAACAAACAAACAAACGATGTTGACGGAATCCTGCAGCAACATAACTGTTGTGAATGTGACGACCAAACCCATCCTCAGCATCGTCATGTTTGTGGCGGCCGTGGTGGGCAACCTGCTGGCTCTCTTCATTCTCCTCGTACACCAGATGGATCGCCGCACCAAGTCCTCCGCCTTCTGCATCCTGGTGACGGGGCTGGCCGTCACAGACCTCCTGGGCACCTGCCTCCTCAGCCCGCCCGTCTTCGTGTGCTACGCCCACCAGCTCTCCCTCATAGGCCTAACCGGCGACCACCGGCTCTGTGACCTCTTCGCCTTCGCCATGACCTTCTTCGGACTGGCGCCCATGCTCATCCTGTGCGCCATGGCAGTGGAGCGCTGCCTGGCCATCAGCCACCCCTACCTCTACTCCAAGTATGTCCGCCTCAGCTTCACCCGGTTGGCGCTGTTCTTCATCTACCTGTTCAGTGCCGCCTTCTGCCTGCTGCCCTTCATGGGCTACGGGCGCCACCGGCAGTACTGCCCAGGCAGCTGGTGCTTCATCTACATGGAGGATGTGGAGGACGACGGGCGGGTGCTCGCCTTCTCTCTGTCCTACTCCACGCTCATGGCCCTGCTCATCATGGTGGTGTTCATGTGCAACGGCTCGGTGATCGTCAGCTTGTGCCGGATGCACAGGAATCAGTTGACGCGGCGTGGCTCTGTGGTGTCTGCAGGGAGGAAGAGGAAGATGAGCCTGGCCTGGTTTGCACAGGGCGAGGAAGAGGTGGACCACCTGATGCTGCTGGCGCTCATGACGCTCATCTTTGTCGTCTGCTCCCTGCCGCTCACCGTAAGTGTGTGTGTGTGTGTGTGTGTGCGTGCGTGCGTGCATACGTGTGTGTGTGGGCTTGCATGTGAAAGAAGATACCCATACACATGTATGTCTCTGTGTGTTTGTGTGTTCCTAACCGAACACCCATGTTCCCATTCCACCCTCACTAACAGTCAACACAGTGTGACAACCCTTTTTAAGGGTTTCTCATTTCTCAAGTTTTCAAAAAGTTTTAAGTGTGGAGCAGTTTACATGTATGTAAAGGACGCCATAGTATCCCAGGGGTTAGTTTGCATAGAGTTGTATTGTAAGAGACTGCAGTCTGCAGGGATCACAGAGACTCACTGGAGAGAGTCCACCTCCTATTCTCTCTGTATGGGAGGGGTTACCTCACTCTTACACACAGTCGACATTTTCATCTCAGTCTCACACTGTAACCTACCGTGTGTGTGTGTGTGTGTGTGTGTGTGTGTGTGTGTGGTGTGTGGGGGGGGGGTTTCCCAAATCATGTGCTTGAACCCAATGGCACTGTCAATTAAAAGGTCGCAACATCGCTGGTGGGCGGTCTTGATGCTAGCTTATCTAGCTTGAACCTCCACCTTGGTGCACGCCCTGTATGAAATCATGTCAATACAATAGAGTGGGTAAATAGGTCCAGGGTTAATGGTAAGGCCCTATGATGGTCATTGTTGTCAAGAAATCCATTAACTTTATTACTGTTCACTCATTTTTTAAAGACACGTTGCCACGTGACCATCATCTGTGGCCCTTGGTCGTGCGGTGTCAGATTGTTGAGTTTTTTTGGTTGAGTGACTCAGAGTCATGACAAATGAGGAAGATGTTGACAGGAAGTGTTGTGAAATGCTATATGCTCTGTAAGATGTATGACGACGCCGGATGTTATAGATAAAAGCAGTGGGTAGAAATGGACTGCATATAAATGCAGTCCATTTCTATTTCCATCTGTTCATTTGCATATACTGCCCACACTGTAATTATGCGAATTCTGTGGAAAATCAGCTACATTTCCCTTGACGAGATGATTAAACTGGAGATAAACGATTGCTTTTCAGGGGTGGTGGTTCTCCCGGACATAATATAGCCCAGCTGGGTTTAGCCTTTAAGCCTTGCCGCCAGCAACGCAGATGCTTGTTGCAATTACAAAAGAACAAGTTGTGTCCCTAGGGTTAACCCTAACCCTAACCCTGCCGTCTCTCAACAGTCAGTCCCTGCACAGTACAACTCACTACGCACAACTCAAACGTGTCGCATTCATGTCACAAACGCGTCGCGCGTCATATGCACAAAGGCGTGCAAAGCTGCGTGTGCGTATGTCGTGGTCAGTGCGCAAAAAAAGGGACGTGCACATCATCAACGTCAAACCACTATAACATTATCACATTCCTGTAGTCTGCGTGCGTGTGAGAGAGACCGAGAGAGAGACTTGAAATTGTTTTTTGTTCACATAGCAGAAATTATAAACAGATGCTCAAAAATAATAATTTGCCGTGTCAATATTGAATTCCAAATAGAAATATTTAAATGTCACTTTCATTTTTTTTACATGTGACACACTAAGTGTTTGCCCTGTGACTTTCTGAGGTGTGACTGGTTCTCCTGTTGCCGAGAGGAGTTTCTCCAGGGCCACGAGATCACGTGACTATAACACACACGTGCAAACACACACAGCCACTGTATCTGACTAGGTGGACTCATTTCACACCAGGTGCTCTGTTCAAACTAACCTGTGTCAGACAAGCTTCCCAGGCATGTCACGATATAACCCCCGTCGTGGGTGAGTGATGAACCACCATAAAAGTATTTTTACAATAGATTTATAATGCCGAACCACACTGGGTAATCAACAATAGGAAGAGCATAAAGCAATAGATCTTCATTCCCCGTGGAACTGCTGCTGTTACTTGCTCTACTGTGGGAAAGAGGAAGTATTTTAGTGGATGTGTGTTTAGCAGTGCAAGAGATGTGGCTAGTTTGCTCTCACTCTCGAGATTGGTAGTACATATTGTATTGCAAGTAATAATAACATAATAATGCTATATTTAGCTGTCTTGAATTGGTTGGAGCAAATTCATAATTGGATTCCATGTCATTGCAATACTTTTCTCCAAACAATCTATAAAGGGGTTACAATTATGTTCACTTCCATTGGCCTGAAAAAGTCGGCTATAGTTGTTGTCCAATGGCTACCATAGTACAGTTAATGTTAATATGCTAATGTTTCAAAATATCAACTTTTTGTCATTTTTCTTCCTTCGGCCTCTGTTAACTGATGTAATGAATTTCAGTATACTTCTTTTAACAAAAGCCATTCTCTCCGCAGCGATGAGATCAAAACGTAGCAGTGTTTTACATCAACCATGACCGTTCTAATCCAAAACATGTGGTCCAGTTGCCCTTCCCAAAAATGAGTCTGCATCACCACCATGAGACGAAAATCGCTCAGGCCGTGTGTCATCCCCGGGGTATTTTCCAAGGTTTTTGGTGTTGAGAAAACCCATCAATTAAAGAAACAGGAAAAGGAGGGTAATACCTGTAGATCAAGCCAACATGTGACGTGGTGGAGTCCATTTGGCCGTGCTGGTTTGGGTGTTTCAAGCACGCTTCTGTGGCTACACGGTCTGCTTTGTCTGCGGCCTGGCGTAGATTTATGTGCCGAGAGAAAAACCAACAGGACATCCATCAGACAGTCTGTCTTACCTCCTTCCTTTGTTGTCACCCATCCTCTATATAACATCAGCATGGTCCCTTTTAGTGAGTAACTAGAGGTGGATATTGGTCATGGTGATAACCCACAGGCCCTCTCATTGTTACTCAGCAGAACCATCACTGGGTCCTGGCTCCGATGACCTCGGGGCAAATCAATTACGGCCATCACTCTTTTTATACATTTCCAGCAATTCTGCACATTTGTCCACACTTTTGTGGTTTAAAATCAAGATTTGAAGAGGCCTGTGGCGCTGTGAAGCATGCCACTTTATCTTGTTTTATTGACATTCTGGGTTCATGTTAATGGCCACTGTGTATGAACTGTATGCCACGTGCTGTCGCCAGCGCGGCCCATATTGACCTGGAGGAGATTCAATGTTTTTGTCTGCGATCGCTGTAGGGGTGGGTTGGATGATGTCTTGTAAGCGTCATAGCGTTAACCCCCCAGCGTGTGTATGTATGTATGCGTATATACATATACTGTCTCAGTGTCTGTGTTATCTGCAAGACTGTGCTTGTACAGTGGATCATAGAGGACAGGGTGGTGGTGATTTGGAATTGGGTGGGAGGCAGCAGGAGAATGGGGTGTAAACCGAGTGGCAGGGTGCGGTGGTTAGCCAGAGCCCAACCACACAGCCTCCTCCATTGTCCTTGGCAGCGCTTGGGAAATGTCATGAGGGACGTGAGTATACAGAGCAGGGATGTTGATGAGCCAGGCCCTTTTGTGTGGGTAATGGTGCCCATGGTGGTGCTCCAGGCAGGGGCGGCTAATCCTCATTCTACCACGGCCAGCGGAAAAATTGTGGCGGTGAGAGGCATTATTTTCAGATAACAGCACGGCTAGAGTCTCCTCTTAGCGTTGCTAAGTGGTCATTACTAAGATCTTCTCTATTTACTGTTACTTTTTTGTAAGTCGCTTTGGATAAAAGCGTCTGCCAAATGCTCTAAATGTAATGTAATAAGCTAACGTCTGCATTCCATATGAATCTCATGTTAACTAATTCCAGACATTAGTCAGACCCATATATTTCTCCGGTCGGACCATTTGTGCTTCCAGGAATATAACAAATAGTGTGAGCTAAAAGTTTTTATTTTGAGACAGCATCAAAATAGGAATCAACCCCTGTATATTTTATTTGCAAGTGACCGTGCAACAGTACAACTGTGCAAGTGGGATAATCCACTCCTAGGTGTGCTGTTATCGAATAACTTGTTGATTATCCCAGACTTATGAGCCTCGACCACCAGCCTTCCACTGCTGGTGACGTCACGTCAGCACTCGAGACAAAGAGCAAGATGATGATGATGGTGATGATGATGTGTGAGGTGAAGCAGTGAGCCTTCTCTCTTTGACACCGTCCAGACATCAACCCCTTGTGGCAAAGTGGTAAAGTGTAGGCGTGGACAATAATCTCTTCACATAATCGTATTTGTGATGATTTGGTTGTGCAGCACCATGTTACAAACAATATGGAAATCGGAGCTGAGAAGGTTAGGCGGAGGGGTTCGTGTGTTGCGCGAGCCAAAGACGGCCAGCACTTCCTGTTTGAATGGCGCCGTGGGTTCCACCCCACGTGCACCTGTCATGGATCATGCATCTGCTTAGAAAGAAAGAAAAACGATACAAGAGCACGCACAAACACACACACCCACACCCACACTTGAACGTACACACGATAGCATTTAGGTTTATGGCTGGCTTTAGTTACAGTAGTGGCTTTGCCTGTGGGCACTTCAACCCTGTCTTTATTAACAAGTCTAAACAGCTTTGTCTCTGGTGCAGGCCATTATCTACTCTGTGTTGATTCTAAACACACTTACTCGAGGGGAAGAAGACCTCAAATGGTCATTGTGATGGCCCTCAAGGTACGACAAGGTGAAATATCGAGACGTTCTTCTTCCATATCGATGAAATATGAGACCGGATAGGGAGCATACATGGAGCAATTAAGAGAGACAGAAAGAGCGAGATAGTGATAGGAAAGAAATAGGAAGGAGAGAATGAGATAGGGAAAGAAAATGCTTGGATAAGCATTGATGAAAACACCACTAGTAGAAGCCATTTTTTTGTGGTTTAAATGATAAACTACGAAAAGAATTTTGTTAGGCATATTGTAAAACGTGTTGTCCGACTACTTCTGGGCAATATATTGATATCATAGCGATATCGTGATGAGACTAGATATCGTCTTAGATTTTGGATATCGTAATATTGTTATGTGGCATAAGTGTTGTCTTTTCCTGGTTTTAAAGGCTGCATTACAGTAAAGTGATATCATTTTCTGAAGTTACCAGACTGTTCTAGATGTTCTATTATTTGCATTTACCCACTTAGTTTGCTAAGTGGGCGCATTAGATCCGCATTAGATCCACATACCGTAGAGGTATTTGGCCAAAAGTATCAATATTTGATTGGGTCGATTGTAGACAAGGCCTATATTTATTTATTCTTTCTCTGTAGTTTCACTAAACTTATGTTCATTTTGCACTAAAGTTATTAATAAAATGAGAGAATACTCAGTACTTTTAATTTGTCATGTATTTAATTCACACACTATACAAAATAGGATTTACCATGTGGTCATTTTATATTATTTATTTATTGAATTACCAGAAAACATGCTATGTTGTGATATATATATTGTTAGCGAGATATATATCGGGGTGGAAGATTTTGGCCATATCGCCCAGCCCTATATACGACCTCTTGATGTGAACCAGCATAGGCCAGGCCTGGTTTTGTTCCATCAATGTGGACACTCATGACTTCCATGTTACCTCACTGGATTATGACACACCCGTGACTCCCATGTTACCTCACTGGGTTATGGGGAAATTGTTTGCACATATGAAATCAAGAGTGTTTTACTATAATCATATGTTACTGTTACTAACTCTGGTATAATAGGTTTGGTCTAGTTGATCCTAAAATCTTTTGGAAAAACATTTTTCATTTTTCATCCAACTCCCATACTCCCATACAAGCTTTGTTTGGAGGAGAATGTGTACACAATCCAGTTTGTCAAACTGGATTGTGATATAGAGCACAAGCATTAGGCTGACTTCCCACCCATGTTAAATGAGCAGTTATCCCTACAGGCTTTTCTTAATTAGTTCTCTTTGGCCAACTCACAACTGCTTACTTATTAATATTTATTTACTTGTTCAATTATTTACACGCTAAATAATGGTGCATGGCTGGGCCACATACATATACATGTTTTTGTAGAGGACAGGATAGTGTAATGGCTAGGGTGTGTGGTTTAATAGGTACTGGGTTCGATCCCCAATGTCCGCAGCCTACCAATAGGAGCACTTTATCTGTTTTACTAAACAGTTAAATTTCAAATTTTGGAAGAGCAGTCGGAATTGAGGAAAGTGGAGAGGAAGTGTGAATGGGTGGGTGAAATATGTTTTCTTTTGTTGCCGTGGTGACGTCATTGCCACATCTGTTATCCCACACAATCGTCATTCCAGGCTCGGGTCTATTGAAGTATATTGAAGCACGTTCCGGCCGTACACTTCCGAGCAGAGACCACGAACACTAAATATTTCCCGGGAAAATTGGAACCATGCAAGCACAATGTTCTGTGCCTTTGGATTTCGGAGCCATGTTGACACATAGCTGGAGTTTACCATGATCCACTTCTGGAAACACCCACCCCCCACAAACACACACACACACACACACACACACACCGCCCACCCTGCCTTAACCCAGCTGGACCCCTTACAGAAAGAAACCTTAGACCTGAACATCAACGTCTAGTCGAAATGAGTGAATCACTATCTGTTTGAAGTGATGCATTCAAATGCCTTGCTTGACTCTTGTGTAACACATCAAAATAGGAATAAACCACCACGAGAATTTCCAAGGTTATTACGTCTGATGGCTGTTTGAAGCCAGTAGTTGTAGCCACAGTAACATGCAAGTCACTGGAACAACTGCTGATGTTGATGGATTGATGTTTGTATTGCACGGCCGGATTGGATTGGTCTCTTTGGACCACATAGGGTTTCCTGTCCACTTTCACCATTGTATTATTGACAGCTAATCATGTGTGTGTGTGTTCTGTTAGTTAATGTAATTGCCTGTGAAGGTAAATCATGGTCTCACTGTTGAATCGTAGTGATAGCCAACATTTCTTTATGCAAGATATTTTTAAATTTTTGCCTTTTAAATATCACCATTTAACTATCCAGTTTTAATAACTAACTATAAAATGTAAAAAAATAAAAATAAAAATGATAGAAAGTACTTAAAATACGCCACTTAAGTTGCTTCCACCTTCCTAGATGGCTTTTCTGGCCTCTAGAAAAGCCATCTAGGTGGAAAAGCCATCTTGGAGAGTTGGCAAAACATTACAGCCAGAGCAGGTGTTCTCCCAGAGTGTGTGTGGTGATGTCTGGTTTAACCTGTGTGCCTTCATTATTCTCTTGCCTAAACCAGCCATCAACTACACACAGTGAAATGACCCTAAAGAATCAGCCATATGGTAGCCATGATAAAAGCTGGTCGAATTCTGTAAATGCTAAGGAAAGGTGCTTCAGTGCTTCCTTTCTTATCTCCTTCAGCATGAGGTACTGGACCATCCTTTACGAAAGGAAAGGAGATAATGCTGTCCCACAATTCCTTGCGGCAGCAAAATTTTAAGCGTGATCAATTCTCAATATGACAACCATTTTGTTTCACTTTTGTGACTGGTAGCCTATATTCCTTTTTTCTTTCAATTCCAACCTTAGTAGTTAACCGGGTTGTCCACGTTTATATAGCCTGCATGAAACAACATGGTAGGAACACACGTATCTATGGTGCTCTTTCAGTAGTCCATCTTCAGAACATTGTAGTGTCATCACAGACCCACGTCCATAACATCTGCCGTCACATAATTACGTATCCTAGTGTAAGTGCAGTCGGATTGTCTTTTCCTAAGTCCTTATGAATTCTCCTTCACATCTTTCCTTGACCTCATGGTGTTTTCCATCGAGGTTGCAATATTGTTTATTGCAGTAGCATGACATATGTATGCTTGTTGCAGTTGTGTGTTTATTTTTATTTTTAGTCTTTTTGCAGAGTGGAGGTTTGCTTGTAATTGTGTTTGTTGTTGCACAATAAATGATGCTCATCATGCCTTCAGTTGAAATTCCATCATGCCATCTACGTCAGCTAGCCTTAAGGGATTTGTTGTTCACACGCGAGGTTGGAAAAGCTATAGAAATATCAGAAATACCATCTTACGCCATTAAATCGACATCTTACATAAACTAAGAATAACGTTAATGATTAACAACACAACAACAACAATACATTAACAAAGTAAACAGTGGCAGGGCATCCTGGGTAATCCCACACACAACACTAGTGCTAGCATGTCGCTACTGTTCGCTCCACCTAGCAGTCTCTCAAATGTATATCGATTGTTGAAGTTGAAATGTAAAAGGGCCCAGATGTATTTGGCTCAGCCCCAGATGTTTCCAAGCATAATAATAATATAATTAATCAAGAGTCTATTTCACTCTCACTGTCCAAATGGCAAACAATCCTTGAGGCTATCCAGTTATAGTCTTACATGCAGTAATTTCCACAGGGACTCTGATTAATACTAGACTCCAATTGTCGTAGAATAACTTGTATCTGTCCTGAAATTGAACTAGGAGTAAATCTGTGCATGAAACAATGACACTGTTTATGTTGGAAGCATTCCCTCTGGCCTGTCATTTTGAGATGTGTTTCAAGTACATAGTGCATACCAGTATGTACATGTATACTATAATCACAATCACATATGAATAGTTTGTGCCATGAAAGGCAAAGTAAAATGTAGCATTAAGTATTCACAGTGAAACTGTGGATACCTATTGTATTTGTAGGAATTATTATTATTCCTGTAGTAGTAGTAATAGTAGTAGTGGTAGTAGTAGTAGTAGCAGTAGTAGTAGGTAGTAGTAGTAGTAGTAATAGTAGTAGTAATAGTAGTAGTAGTAGTAGTAGTAGTAGTAGTAGTAGTAGTAGTAGCAGCAGTAGTAGTAGTAGGTAGTAGTAGTAGTAGTAATAGTAGTAGTAATAGTAGTAGTAGTAGTAGCAGTAGTAGTAATAGTAGTAGTAGTAGTAATAGTAGCAGTAGTAGTAGTAATAATAGTAGTGGATATCCCGCCTCAATAACATTGAATAACAA
>OMKP01030189.1:0-20894 GCA_900302375.1 Bathygadus melanobranchus
AAAGCCAGGAGCAGTGGGCAGCCATCAGTAAGGCGCCCAGGGACCAAGTCCAAGCACTCAGTCCTGTCATGGTCAGGGACAGGACCAAAGAGCAATCTGTTCTTCTGCATGTTTTTGGGTTCTATGGGGGGAACCCGAGTGAACACGGGGAGAACATGCAAACTCCACACAGAAAGGCCCAGGAACCAGCCCCGACATGTTGCACCATGCGGGACTTGAACCCACAACCTTCTTGCTGTGAGGCAACAGTGCTATGCACTGAGCCACCGTGCCACATAGGTGGGTGAATAGGTGGGTCTTGAGCTTCTTGCGGAAGCAGGTCAGTGATTCTGCTGTCCTGACTGCTGTCGGGAGGTCGTTCCACCATTGTGGTGCAAGGACAGAGAAGAGTTGTGATTTGTCACTTTTGTCCAATGCGCTTTACATTGTCTCAAATTCACCCACTCATACACACATTCATACACACATTCATACACCGACGGCAGTGTCAACCATGCAAGGCAACAGCCAGCTCGTTGGGAGCAGTTAGGGTTAGGTGTCTTGCTCAGGGACACCTCAACACTTAGCTAGGGGAAGCCGGGGATTGAACCAGCAACCTTCCGGTTGCCAGACCACCGTTCTACCTCCTGAGCAACTGCCACCCCACTTGTGTGTTTACGCCTACATTGCATGCGTTGCGCTGTGTTTATGGATGAGCATCTTAACAGGTCGAGGCCTCTGAATCGTAGGCCTGGATTTGGTAGCTGGTGCTGAAAGCAAGTCTCTCCCTTTTTTGGAATGCCACTGGCTCTCAGTGCTGGTTGGATGGCCAAGGAGGAGAAACAACAACTACACATTTAAGTGACGTGTCAGTTGCATGTGCTAGTATGATAGTTAGCTTCATATGCTATGCATCGCCAGTCAATAAGGTGTAATTACCATTCTGTTACCTAATACAAGCCATTCTGTGATAAGAAGAGCCTGTGTTGTTAATCAACCTTTTTCATGATATGTACAGGCTGTTAGCAGAATTCCCAGCCACCGGTGGAGTGGTCACTTCATGGCGGTTTGAAACAGTGCGTCTGATCAGATATACGTCGAGCTGGGACTACTTTGTCGGGGTGTGTGAGGTGGCGTTCTGCGTCTTCATCTTGTACTATGTGGTGGAGGAAGTGCTGGAGATCCGTATCCACCGTCTCCACTACTTCAAGAACTTGTGGAACTGTCTGGATGTTCTCATGATCATGGTGAGAACCAAGAACCTAGACCTCTGTCAGAGGAACCTCGTGGTGGTCTCCTGTATACAAGGCTTGAAATGTTCGATCATTTATTAAAAAGTAGTTGAACAAACTTAAAACAATGTAATCTTTTCTTATTAGTAATTACTTATTAGTTAAAACAAACTTTTGATTATTGAATCAGAATTTAGACGGCAAAGCAAATAGAATCCTCATGTTCTGCGTTTCAAATATCTTACAAAAGCAAATTTATTGTTGTAGCTCCTCATTGCTGTTGCTTGTAACAACGACAGCTTCATAATGTCATGTTTTATTTTTATTTCAGCTGAGTGTGGTTGCTATCATTATGAACATCACCAGAACATCCATGGTGAGCAGCCTTCTCAGAGGCCTGATAGAGAACCGCGATGCTCACCCCAGTTTCGGATCCTTGGCTGATCTCCAGGTCCAGTTCAACCATGTGGCGGCTGTGATCGTCTTCTTCTCCTGGGTCAAGGTGGGCCTCAGAACTCAGAAGACCACGTACGATAAGACATACAGGAAGTTGATGGGGTAACGTTTGACAGTAGTCTCTGGTCCTTTTCAGCCTACAAAGCATTACACAAGTCACGTGATGGGTTTTCAGAACAGATGGGTCAGATGGGGATGTTTTTGAAGATCGGCAGGGATTCTGCACATAGGGAGCCAGGCAGCCTGTGATCTTAATTACTATGGTGCTTCTTTGTGCTTGGTGTCTTTCTCAGCTATTCAAGTTCATTAACGTGAACAAGACCATGAGCCAGCTGTCCAGCACCATGTCCCACTGTGCCAAAGACCTGGTGGGCTTCGCCATCATGTTCTTCATCATATTCCTGGCGTACGCCCAGCTCGCCTACCTGGTGTTCGGCACCCAGGTCAACGACTTCAGCTCTTTCCAGGCCAGCATGTATGTCCACACTAATTTAAAGAAAACTCATATTTGTTGCTTATTTGACTGTATTCTCTTGTCTTCTACCAGGACAGCTCCCACATTATTGTATAAGGTGCTTTGGGTAGACGCATCCACCAAGTGGCTATAATACATATCCTGTTCTTCTACTGAAGGCCTCATATGTTGTTTATGGTTGTCTTGTTTGTCGTGTCGTAGTTTTACCCAGTTCCGTATCATCCTGGGAGACTTTGAGTTCTCTGAGATAAAGAAGACCAACCCCATCCTGGGACCCGTCTACTTCACCACCTTCATCTTTTTCATGTTCTTCATCCTCATGGTTCGTACACAATGTTCTGTTTGTGTCAAGCATGTGGACAGTGGTATTTTGACCCTTTCCTGCTCCTTAATGACCTAAATTTGAATTCAGTGAATTTAGTATCCAAGTAATTTGGAGAAAACCATCTTCTCAATGGCAAAATAGTAAAAAGCTTGACATTTTATCTTGACATTTCCTTCTCTCCAGAATATGTTCTTGGCCATCATCAACGACACGTACTCTGAGGTGAAAGCAGACATGTCTCAGCAGAGGATTGAGATGGAGATGACCGACCTCATTAAGAAGGTAAAACACCCCCGTGGCCATGTCCTCCGAGATCCAGATAACTATGAGAATGATCTCTCTTCCCTTCCTATGAAATCTCTCTGGTGAAGAACTTCTAACCAGAGCCCTGGTTTCCCAAGAGGTGTTAACTGTATACTGTTCCTCTGCCCGGTTCCTCCCAGGGTTGTAACAAGGCCTTGATGCGTCTGCGGCTGAAGAAGACAGCAGTGGACGACATCTCTGACAGCCTGCGTCAAGCTGGAGGAAAGATGAACTTTGATGAACTTCGCCAGGATCTTAAAGGGTGACCATACAACGCTGTCTGTCCTATATGTTATGCTGTCTGTCCTATATGTTATGGTGTCTGTCCTGTATGTTATGGTGTCTGTCCTACATGTTCCAGTGTTCGGGTCAAATCTGACCAATGTACAACTTCTCCTAAATCAAAAATCTAGTGTTTTTCATCATTGATTGCCTCAAGACCATATGTTTTCCTCCACACTAGCCATTTGAACATAAAAATGCCAATCACCGCTTTCATTGTATTTGGACTGGTTTGGTCAACTTTGTCACACCTAATTATGTTCAGGCAATGTTGGGCTAAATGACTAGTGTTATCATTGATTCCTCAACGCACAGAAAGGGGCATACGGATGCAGAGATCCAAGCCATCTTTGCCAAGTACGATCACGACGGGGACCAGGAGCTGACGGAGCACGAGCATCAACAGATGAGAGACGACCTGGAGAAAGAGAGAGTGAGGGATCATCACCTTTTCACTTTGATTTCCTTTCTTAACGAGCCCTCATTTTACCACCAGGTGTCATGTTGATTAACCATTGATTAGCCAAGACATTTCAAAATGTACACTTTAGTGACATAACTAGCAATTATGAGTGCTTGAAACTTGCTCTATACAAATGTTACTGTACCGTCAGCAATATATGGTTGTTTCACTCTTTTGACAAATGTACTTATTGTAAGTCGTTCAGATCAGTCTACCAGTTGGCACAGTCCGCTGGGTAGGCTAGTGGGCTGATCAATAGCATTTGGCTAGCAATGTCCAACACTAAAGATTACATATTAGACTTGTATATAAACTTGCAGATGATCAGTGTGTTGTTATTGATGCCCTTAGGAGGACTTGGATATTGAACCCAATTCACTGGCAAGACCCACTAGTGGGAGGAGCTTCCCCCGGACCCAGGAAGACTCGGAGGAAGACGACGACGAAGACAGTGGCCACAGCTCTCGTCGCCGTGGTAGTAGCTCAGGGGGCGTGGCCTATGAAGAGTTTCAAGTGTAAGGACTTTATCCATGTAACGGGTGCAGAGTGACGTTCAAGACGTCTTCCTTTCCTATGCGACTCCTTTGAAAACAAACAGCAATGCACACATTTTCTGAATGTTTCCATATCTATTCACTGTGATTTGGATTAATTACAAAGTACAGTATATGTTGCAGCTTTCAGTATTTTAGGGTTAAGTTCCAGTGACTCAGTGACTCGATATACTGTATATAGTATTCAATTCTCAAACGTCATTGACCACATTTCCATGACAATACAACACGACTCTACAATAAGGCGGAATAACGCACTAGTGCCGTCTCTCCTGGGTCAGGCTGGTGAGACGCGTGGACAGGATGGAGCACTCCATCGGCAGCATCGTGTCCAAGATCGACGCGGTGATCGTGAAGCTGGAGGCCATGGAGCGAGCCAAGACCAAGAGGAAGGACGTGCTGGGGAAGCTTCTGGAAGGGGTTATGGAGGTGAACAGCAGGAGTTGAGCTAGCTCAGGAGGTAGAGCGGTTGTCTGGCAACCAGAAGGTTGCTGGTTCGATCCCCGGCTCACACTAGCCAAGTGTCGAGGTGTCCCTGAGCTAACTGCTCTGCCCTAACTGCTCCTGACTAGCTGGTTGTTACCTTGCATGGTTGACACCGCCGTCGGTGTATGAATGGGTGAATGTGAGGCAAATGTAAAGCGCTTTGGATAAAAACGCTATAGAAATGCTATCCATTTACTCATGTTCAACACAAATAATTATCTCTGTTGTGTATGTACTGACTAATGGTTTTGTGTGCTCATTTAACTCGACAGTATATATTTCATACGAGAATCACAATAGAACAGAATACGTCAATCCCTTTGTTTGCACATGTTAAAAAGTGCTTAAAACATCTACCTCTGTTAAAAAACCTTCAAGTTTAACACTGATCTCTCTCTCTCTCCAACCCCCTTGCGGCCAATAGGATGAGAGGATGGGCCGTGACTCAGAGGTGCACAGGGAGCAGATGGAGAGACTGGTCAGGGAGGAGCTGGAGAGATGGGAGTCCAACGACACGGTCTCCCAGGTCAGCCACCCCCAGACCGTCACCCCCCGGCCCCGCCCTCCCTCCTCGCTGTCCATCGACGGCGCTGATGCGGCCGGCAGCGGGAGTGGTCACATCTGAAGACCCGCGGTGACCATTTTGGATCTGTTTTGGAATGTGTTTTAGCCAAGAGCTCTCTCTATCTCTCTCCCTTCCCCTGAAATGTCGCTCTACCATCGTTATTGTTCACACTCGTAGAAGCACCCAGAGGGATTATGAAAGGTTTATTATTGGCAAAATCATTCTTTGTTCAATTTTAAAACCTTTTTTTTTTACAATACAGCTATATAGCTCTATAAAAGACACCGGGTGAACTATTGAGTGGTGAATTGCACTGTGTATTATGAGGTACGCCCAAGGACATCGTCCAAAATGATCTTGACATTATTTTTCTTGAGAAAAGCCAAACAAGATAAATGCCAAACGATGAAGTGAAACCATTGCAGTATTAAATGGTAGAACAGTTGATGCAATTTCACTTATTTACTTAAAACAGCTTTTATTTAAAAAAGCTGAATGACTTTTTATTATTGTTGTATATCCATTGTAACATTGACCAAACAATTAAGGGAAACCATTGTAGTATTAATACAAAACAATTTCCCTAGCTTACAAGCTTATTCGTGTCAAAACATGAAGTGTTTAATTTACTTAAAACAGCTTTTATTTAAAAAAGCTGAATGACTTTTTAATTATTGTTGTTTACCCATTGTAACCTTTGACCAAACGATGAAGGGAAACAAGTGTAGCATTACGGTAGAATCGTAGATACAATCCACTAGCCTACAAGCTAATCAAGCTTATCATTACATCAAATGAATGGATGGCTTCTTATTCTTGTTGTATACCCATTGTAATGTCCTACCAAATGTAATTGTTTTTAATTGCTTATTTTGCAATGCCTTTTTGTAATGTTAACATAGGTTGTGGCACACCGTGGCACTTTGTGTCATATTTAATCATATTTAATCATATTGCGTTTGTATTACCCACCACTCATCAGTTTATGATACATATTGTAACTTGAAACAAACTTCGATTTGGAGTGCATCTAGTGTTCATGGGAACCCCATGCTTTTATTTTGTAAGCGCAGGCCTAATGTGCATTATTATTGTAGCCTGATTTGTATACATACCTTTTTCAAAATAAAGTGTTCATTTAAGGTTGTGTTGTGGATGACACTGAATCTTTACACAACAGATGATAAAAACTATTTTCCAACAGAACACAGAAGACAAGTGTTAATAAAGTTAAAGTTAATAGCTTGACATTATACAAATGTTACTACTATACTTCCAGTATCTTTAGATCTCTCGAAAACATTAAGGAGGTTAGTTGCGACATAACATTAAATAAATAAAATGCTACACTTATTCACTATTTTCATGTTATATTGATTCTATTTTCCTAATGTTAGAGAAGGCAGCCAGCTAGACTGGAAGAGTTTGATTAGTTATATAGATTGTATTTTCCTAATGTTAGAGAAGGCATCTCACTAGACTATAAGTGGTTGATTAGTTATATAGATTGTATTTTCCTAATGTTAGAGAAGGCATCTCACTAGACTATAAGTGGTTGATTAGTTATATAGATTGTATTTTCCTAATGTTAGAGAAGGCATCTCACTAGACTATAAGTGGTTGATTTCTTGGCAGTGGGGATTTGTTCGAAAGACAATACTATAGTTATTGACGTTTATATTAACACAATAATATTGATTAGAAAACCCATAAAAACATATTTTAGAATAAGGTTACTAACATCTACTTGATTAAAAAAAATACAACATTCTTATAACAAAATGTTAACATAAGAAATCATAATCAAGGACTATCGAATTGGATACTAAACTGCCACACAGAAAATGTCACAGTTAATAGTTAACTTCTCTGTAAAAAAAACAACTGATACAATATAAAGAACAAAACAATATAAGCAAGTAGTCCTCATATAATGCCAGTAATACGGACATGGAGATTTACGTTCAGGTATCCTTCACATGTACAAAATGATCCAGTCAATGCAGTCCATAGGCATGCTTCCTAAGGTCTTGGTAAGATGTGTGGTATAGACTGTTGGCTAACAGTATAGACTGTTCCAACCCTACCAGAAGGACGCTTTCAGGTGAATTTTTGGATGAATCGGAGTTTGAGATAGGCGATGATGAGGAAGACGGCAGCCATGACAGCTAGAGCCAGGTGGTTTTCCCACAAGCCCCAGGAACTGTACTCGATGCCCTGGTAATCCAGGTACTGCTCCCCAGTACACCTGCAACAACAGAACTACCATGACTACTGCTATAGTCCTTTAGCAGACAGGCTTTTATCCAAAACTGACTCATTCATGAAGGAATCTACATACATACCATTAGGAGCAGGTAAGGTTTAGGTATCTTGCTAAAAAAATACAAATAAAACAAACTAGAATACTATTTACTACTGTTAGTTGGTCATTTATCAGACGCTTTTATCCCAAGAGATATACAGTGAACACTGGCATTATAGAGCAGGTAGAGGGCATCTTGCTCAACATCCTTGAGCAAGATGCCCTCTACCTGCTACTAGAGGTAGGATGCAGACCCCAACACAGTACTTCTTAGTTGGTAGTTGAACATATTAACAATTATCGAAAATGTAATTAACTTTCACTTTAGATACAAGTGTCTGCCAAAGAACCAAATAGGAAGAATGGTAAGAACCTACTCTATGACACAAATAAAACAGAGAAAGAGAGGGTGGAGTGTTACTGTGTTCTGGGCTCAGGCTAAATCAGAGAAAGAGGGTGGAGGAGGGTTATGTGATTCTGGGCTCAGGCTAAATCAGAGAGAAAGGGTGGAGGAGGGTTACTGTGACCCTTCGATGGTAACTATTCCAACCTTTCCCTCACAATTTTCGTGGAGGGAAACAGAACATGACAAGAATAATAACACAGTCATTTAAAAATGAATTGATTCGTATTCATTCATTCAGAGAAGGACGTCTGGGTGGCCCCGCTTAGCCTGCTGCCACCGCGACCCGGCCCCGGATAAGCGGAAGACAATGGATGGATGGATGGATGATCCATATTTCATTTCAGTAGAGCAACACTCACGTCAGCCCAGCTGTTTTGATGCTGTAATTCCCAGGAGAGGAGGAGTTGGTGGCCCAGACCACCGGAGCGTCGCAGAACTGCAGACCCACAAACTCATTGATCTGGAGGGCCTGGAGAGAGAGAGAGAACATGTATACTGGTACTGTGTGTGTGTACCATCAATAGTTCCTGATAGGCCACACAGTGGTTACGTAATGGTATTATTACATGAATAAGATGAGGAATTGTCAAGGTTCCTGAGGCAGTTCCGTAGTTTGCCCAGTAGATGTCCTCCTTTAGCCTCGTTTAACTTTTCTGTTCATTATCGGCACCCATGTTTGATTTAGTCAAATAGTTCATGTGCTCCGTGCCGTCTGCGTTCAGGTCCACCTATCTGCACCATTGGGTCATGAATGTCATCTGAGACATGATCTTGTCTGGGTATCTCATAGTCGGCCTACAGACGGACACACTGACTCACCGCCAAGCCGTAGCGGGGGATGCTGAGGTACTTCAGCCACGCCAGCCAGTCCATGACGCTGGGCAGGTTCACCAGCAGCCCTGAGAAGATCTACAACAACAACAACAACAACAACAACAATAATAACACCACAATAGCAACCACAGCACACACACCTTAAAAAATAAACCATGGAAAAAACATGGCACAGAGAGAGAGAAATAGATGCATAGAGACTCAGAGAGACAGAAATATAGACAACAGAGACAGAGAGAGACAAATAGAGACTGAGACAGGCAACTATAGCACACTATACAAAAATCTAAACAGCAACTGCCATTCCTCCAAAGTACATCCATCTCCATCTTCCTCACCATCATGAAGACGAAGCAGATGGTCATGAACAGGTTGGCCAGCGTCACAACACTCTGGTCGGCTGAGATGGCCATGGTCATGGCGGTGGCCGTGTACGACGTCAGCGTCACCGTCAGCATGAAGATGAAGAAGGCCCCTGTAGAGACCTTCAGCCCTGCAACACAGCACCCACAGCAGCCCGAATCAAGAAACGCCAAGCAGGGCTTGTAGTGTGCATTAAGACTCCCAGCCGAAAAGTTCTGGGTTCGATCCCCACCACATGCGTGTGGCGCCGCAGCCTATCCAGTAGGTATCCCCCTACAGGATACCTTGCTCATTTTTCAGGGTACTTTTGACATGATTGGCAAGAGGTTGGAATACGTCCTCTGGGCAGCGCTACTTCTTCATCCTCTCATGTTGGACTGAGGGCAGACCGGACACTGCAGTGACGCCTAGTGCCTCTAGAGGTACAAAGTGGTATTACGAGACGGTACGGGCAGGCGCTAGCTGGGCTAGCTGCTAGCTGCTAGCTTAAGTAAATATCTTTGACATAACGTCATTTCTTCACATTCACATTCTTCACAGACGGACATACAGACACTGCTCTAACTATAGTTAGACATCATCACCATCACCATCACCATCACCATCATAATCATTTGATGTATGTATATATTGTACATATATATTATAAATGTACTTTGGACGAACGCGTTTGCTAAATAGTAGAAGTAATGACGTGAGCATTGGGTACCGATCAGGAAGTAGGCGACGAGGCTGAAGGCGGCAGAGAGCGTGGTACGCAGAACGATGATGTCAGACAGGACCTTGGACAGGAAGTACACGGACACTCTGTAGTAGCCGCTGATGTACTCGTGCCTGGGGGCGGGGGTCAATTCAATCATATGAGTTACAATCATTTGTATAACAATATGTATCATATATTTGTACAGTAATAGCAATAGCAGTAATGACATATGTATTTATATACAGTATGACCTTTCTTTACTTGTATGCATCATGCATGTAAGTAACGTGCCTGTAACTTTGTATACACATTGCTGTATTATTTGTATATATTGCAATAACGTTTAGTCTTGAATTTTGATTTCAAATAATGAAGATAACTGATGAGGGCTGACACAATAATTATTTAATGACAAGACACTTAGGAAACAGATGGCCCCAATGTGTTCAGTTGCCAAGGAAACTGCATCATTCCAGAACTAACCTCTAAGAAACCTCATTAAATAAAATGTAGAAAACATACAGGAAGAGTTTGCGCTCTGTGATGAAGAGCTCGGCAGCTGACACGGTGTTGAAACAATTGTTGGTGGTGATGAAGAACAGAGCACCCATCCTGCACAAGGACATACAAGGTCAGAGGTCACAGGGAGGGATGGTGTTGTCAGGGTTAGGGGGGAGTCTGTAGTGTAACTGTAGGGCATCCGTGAGGAAGATGAATGATATTAATAACATAACTGAACGGTAGGAATCAAATAAGTTAATACGCAAAAAGGGAAACACATTCCTCAAACTATAAGCAGCACATGTATGTGCATGTTTTGACATGTAATCTGACCTTTGCACACAAAGGACAAGCAATGTAGGGGTGTGTGTGTGTGATTGTAAGCTGAACACATTGGCATCAGTCGTACTCTTTATGAGAGAAAGAGAGAGAGAGAGAGAGAGAGAGAGAGAGAGAGAGAGAGAGAGAGAGAGAGAGAGATCAAAGTGCTGCTAAAAGGATTAGCAATGCTGGAATTTATATTTACATACAAAGACCTGGAAACCTGGAGAGTAACGGCATCAATACAAACATGACGCATTATTATTACTACCATAAAATGCACACAAAACATGATCATCAACGTATCAATACCACATCAATATTCTCACCTGTTCTGGATGCCACTTTGGTCGTCCTTGACTCTGAAGAAAATGGCCCCCACGATCAGTGCCAGGAAGAGAGTGACTCCCATCTGGCCGCACACAGAGACACACACACACACATACACAAGGACGTTATGACAGTGATGCTGAAGAGACGAACGCTGAAACTCACTGATAAAGAACATACGTCAACCCTTGTCGTCCTATGAGACGTTAGTTTGATTGGAGGAGTGAGATGATCTTTTAAGACCATGGCTCAACAAGCCCGGAGGGGATAGGGTGGTGTATGGGTTCAATATCCTACCTGGGACGACCTCTGACCTAATCATTTGACAGGGGTCAAGGTGAAGTGGGGTTTGGCGGGGCCGTGTGATCATGCCCAGTGGAGGGTGAAGTCGTCCGCCAGACACACCTCGCTCGGCGGGGAGCGGAGAGGAGAGACGGGGCCACGTCTCTAATCTCAGCGTAGCCCGTAGCAACTCACAGCCTCACCGAGTGATGAGGAGGGGCCTGCGCGGTTCCCAGGGCGATAAGCCAATAAGGTTCAACCTCATTCCCCTCAGCTCTTCATGTGGAAGCGAACCCTTCACCACACTCTGTCATGTGATGGCCCCAGCCTTGGGGGCCTCCGAGGGCCCGATATGATATCACTTCAGATCCCCGGCCTAAAGAGCCAAGGGCCGGGTCACAACAGTCACCAAAGCCGATTACGGGGGCGGGGGGGAGAGCCCCCCAGCTGGGATTACTCAGACTCTTATTTGGGGCCAATTAGCTGTTAATAATTCCTAAAGTGAGGAGACTTTTGGCAGCGATTCCACGCCACAGAAAGGCTAACCCCCCTCCTCCTCCCAACACCCCCCCTTCCCAGTCTTGCCATGACAACCAGTTCCCTGTGTGTCAAGTTTTCCAATGTTCCTACCTTTTCAAAATAAGGTTCTGATCTCTAAGCTACGGACTGGGTTTCAAAGTGTTGGCACTGGTCATGGAAACCCAGACCTGTGACAGAATACCAGTTTCACAAAAAAAGTTGAAAGAAAGAATCAATTCAATACAAAGCTTTTGGATTGGACTCGGGATGCCGAATCCTGGTTCTGTGTTTACTAGTTATAAGAGATAGCTGACTTATATTGATATTTGGCATTAAATGAAAATATTTAAAAGGCCTAAAAAAGGTCTATACACTCAAACAGACTACCTAATGATTTGGGCTAAAGCGACGTGTGAGGAAGCAGACGCACAAAACTATTTTTAAAAAAGGTTGGGGATTCACAACCACTGATCCCGATGCCTTACCTGGGCCACAGAGGTCTGAGGGTTCAGCATGAGGTTCCGGAAGGTCCTCTTGAGCACCCAGCGGAGCTGGTGGCAGAAGGAGCTGTTGTAGGTGACGGTGCGGGCGGACCCGGGGGCCGCGGCGCGCTGCTTGCCCAGGGCGATGCGCTCCAGCTCGGCCTGCGTGTCGGCACGGTAGCCGCTGGTCTGGTACTCCTCCACCAGACGCTCCTCCACGCTCTGCCTACTGCTGCTCAGCTCGTCCACGTCCACCTCTTCGGGGACAGACACACGGAGGACAGACCGTACAGAGTGCATGTCTGTATATGTGTGTGCGTGTCTGTATATGTGTGTGCGTGTCTGCATACGCGTGCGTGTCGTGTATGTGATGCCTTACCTTCAGAGCCGTGCAGCGAGGCCAGTGCAGAGGCGGTGTAGCCTCCGTTGATCACATCCAGGAAGAAGTCTGCTGGGTTGTTGTGGGGCTCACAGGTGTAGCCTGGAACAACGAGATGAGGACGATGTCATCGTGTTATTAATGTTCATTATACGCTCCATTATGAACAGCAGTTTGCACCTGGGATCCAATCCATTGGCCTCCAATGAACAGTTTACCACAACCACCTTACTGATACTGAAAAACATACATTTATAGATTTGTACTGCCATCATATTTGTGTACACATGAGTCTAATCAATTGTCAGTTCATTACTTTTTCTTGTAAATAAATAAAACACTGAACACACAAGGTGTTCCTCCGTCTCATTATATTCATGTACGTGTTCATGATATAGTCGCTACAGTTTGGCATGCGGTGTTTCAGATATCGCGATGAATCACCGATATTAGCGAAGTAGTCCAAGGCGCTGACGGAGGGCCCGTGGTACACCATCTTGCCTCCCACCAGCAGGGTCAGGCTGTCAAACAGCTTGTAGATGGAGTAGCGCGGCTGGTGGATAGACATGATGATGGTGCGTCCTTGATTGGCCATCCTGCAAAGACAAAAGACAAAACCGACATAACAGCATCTTTCATTGATTCATGAATACAATATGAAAAAAATAACTCTTTTTTAACCCATTTTGTCATTTAGTAGACGTTTCTATCCAAAGCAGTGAACTTTTCACTTTTTTGCATACATGGCATTCATGAGCAGGTGGACTGTGGACGTTGGGCATCGAACCCGGATCCTTTCGGCTCAGGGTTCCCACTACACCATCCTGACTATAACCCAGTATTCCTGAACTTATAACCAAATGTTTCCTCATCTTAAAAAAACAAGTATATCTGGGGGAAACCAACAATTGTTATCTGAATAACGCTAGTCCTTGGTCCCAGAGCACAGAGAGAGAGAGATCCCACAGGCTTTGTGAAGACCTTTTGAGCAGCATCAGAACAGAGTTGGCGGTGCTGGCATCCAGGCCTGTGGTGGGCTCATCCAGGAACAGCACCGACGGGTCCATGATCAACTCCATGCCAATGGTGGTCCTCTTCCTCTCACCCCCAGATATGCCCCGGATCATCTGGGTGCCCACCTGGTGCACACATGCGTGGAGAGTTATGGTGAATGTTTCCATTTTATATTTATATGTATCTTGACTTACAGTACTTGTGGTTTGCTTTCCTTCTTTCTGTTTTCTATGTATGTTTCTTTACTATGTTTAGTATTATTGTCACGCACCAAACACCAAGTTCCTTGTACGTGTTAAACTTCTGATACTGAGCGATGAGGTGATGAGATATGAGATGAGCAGAGATGAGATGAGATGAGTTGAGGATAGATTAGGAGAGATGAGATGAGTTAAGGACAGATGAGATAAGGAGAGATGGATGAGTTAAGGATAGATTAGGAGATGAGTTAAAGATAAATGAGATTAGGAGAGGTGAGGAGGGATTAGGTTAGGCCTGATGAGGAGATGTGAGATGAAGTGACATTAGGAGAGCGGGAGTTACCTTGGCGTCGGCCACCTTGGCGAGCCCCAGCTCCTTGATGAGGTGGCTGACACGGGCCTCCTTCTCGCCCTGAGGGACCGAGCTGGGCAACCGTAGGGCCGCAGAGAAGCGCAGGTTCTCCCTGACGGTGAGCGTGCCCATCACCACGTCGTCCTGCGCGGGTTAGCAGTTAGTGCAGTTAGCGAGGAACTGACAGGCGGTAGCAGTTAGCATGGGTAGCAGTTACTGCGGTTAGCAAAGCGCCAACATGCAGAAGTAGTCAGCTACTGTGTTGGTTTGGTCTTGTATGTTGGGCTACGTTTTTTTGTTCTTATTTTGCATATTATTATCTTAAAGATGTGTTCTATATATCTTTATCTATTCTGCTGTGACATCAAATCAATAAATAATAATAATGATGACAGTAAACCTGAACCACATAGCCTGAAAGACACTTGAAGTTCGGTGGCTGTGGTGCTCCGTCGATCAGAACCTCTCCAGACAGACCCCACGGATTCTTCCGGGCCGCCAGGATGTCCAGGAAGCTGAGGATGACATCGGGGGTAACCATGAAAACGCTACCGTTGTCATGTTGGTGAACAGCACTGCTGGTTTGTAAACAGCACGGAGAGAGAGAGAGCGATCGCCACGGTGATGATACTTACGAGGATTTGCCGCTCCCAGTGGGTCCCAGTATGGCGTTCAGCCCGGGCCTCATGACCCCACTGTGAGATGAAACATCGTGTAACATCATATATACGCCCAGCTGGTGTTATTTATGTGTGATATATTTACCTGATTAGTCAAAGTAGTTTACAACGCAACATTAGGTCTAAATCAGAATTGTAATTATTAACCATAACACACTGCACAAAACATATGGTTATGAAACATAGCCCCATCAGAATGTACATTAAAATGGTAAAAATATCCACCAATTCTGTTATTTACAACAAAAAAAGATTGTATTAAACCACAGACGTAACAAAAACCTTTTCACACAAAAACATTTGAAAGGTGAAAGTGAGATTTTGTGGGAGGGCACGTGACAGCGTTTGGTTTGACTGTCTGGCAGGCGCCTCTCATGGCGTAGTGCACAGAGAGATTATATGCAGGAACCCATGCTTAATATCATATAATTAACACCAAGGTGGGAACAGGTCTAAGAGTTTGTGTGAAATGATGCTTTCTTCTTCCATTTGGAAATTTCTGGTCTGTTCCAGAAACAGGCAACACTGACAACGCCTATTTCTGTGTCTGTCATGTGTAAGTAATATTAATTCTTAATATTATTGAGATGTCTTATTTCATATTATTTTTTGTCATGGTCTCTTACAAAACATGTTTCATGTTCAATATATTCCATATTAAAGGGGCTTCATGTGATCTGTACATGCATACATCACATTAAAAATAGCCGATATATGACCAGGTTGTAATTTAACTGTAATTTAAAATGTGATCCTCCCTGACTTCTACCTGCATAAAACAACCTGTGGGCTGATTGATATTATATTTGAACTGGGTTGGTTTTGCTGGGAAAAAGGAAGGAAGTGATGTCTAAGCGCAGATAATGGCAAAGTTGTCTGTTCTTTCATAACTAAGAAGTAAGAGATATATATCATATCACATATCATAACACACACAGAGACACACAGAGAGACAGACGTTGGTATGATTGGTTGAGATTAACGGTAAGGTTGAGTTAAGGAGGTTACGGTTGGTGTAACTTTTTGTAAGTCGCTTTGGATAAAAGCGTCTGCCAAATGCCCTAAATGTAAATGTTGGTTGAGGTTAGGGTTGGGTTGAGGAGGTTATAGTTGGTTGAGGTTATAGTTGGTTGAGGTTAAGGTTGGGTTGAGGAGGTTATAGTTGGTTGAGGTTATAGTTGGTTGAGGTTAAGGTTGGGTTGAGGAGGTTATAGTTGGTTGAGGTTATAGTTGGTTGAGGTTAACTGCTTGTGAACTACGTACTTGAGGTTCACCAGTATCTCTCGGGTAACGCTGCTGTTCCTTCCGGTGCAGAAGATGCTGTTTTTCAGCTGGACTTTGTACTGGATGTTGTGGAAGCTGACGGTGGAGCTGCAGGTCTGCTTCGCCTGCTCCACAGAGGTGTGCGTGGAAGTGGGCCTCAGCAGTCCGTTGGTGTGGCCCATGTCGCCCAACATGGCGATGTTAACGTAGCCCACTTTCTCCATCATTTTCCCACCACTGCTTGAATCCTGTCAATCAAGCTAATTTTATTAATACGGCGTTTTTCAGGCAAAACTGCAATAAGAAGTGCTTAACATAACAAGATATAAAATGTGTTCGTTGTTTAATGGATGTGATCACAAAACCTGGTCTATTTGATCCCAGGGGTGGCTTTACAACATGGGCATGTAAAGCCCTATAAAGGATGAAATGATTATACAGAACATAGAGAAGTATACAGATATGATTACATTTCTCCTGGCTCTACCTCCCTTACTACCAACTGACAACTGTTTATACCTTTCATACACTTTATTGGGACTAACAAGTTTTCTCCCGTCGGCTGCACCAAACAATGTTTTTCATGATGTGATTAAAATATTACAATATTGAATTCAAACCTATATTGAACATACTTTGATCTAATGAATTTCTGCTTATAAAATATGGCCTGGCAATCTTTGTCAGGTATATACAGTGGATTCTATTAGATTATAACGTTGCTAAAGAGTAGGACCAATCAATGTAATAATTATTACAGAAATACTATCAGGAATAATTCTGTCCTATATAGCCTATAGCCATAAAGCAAAGTGCAGCTTTGAATGTAGTTCTGTGACATAGGATTTCTTTAATTGTTTATAGTAAAATACACAAGCCGATCCATACTAAATGTTATACTGTATACAAGTATATTATATAGATCTTATGTGTTTAGAGCTGGTAAGTAAATAGTGTACTGTCTTGCAGTTAAGTCGCATCTTCATGTTATAAGTTTCAGGCTATGTTGTAGTTATGGCGCAAACGATTTGTAAATTAAACGATGCTGCTTTAAAAGTGCGGTTATCATTATTCTTACGTCTGTAAATAACCAGCCCGTCTATTTCTTGTTTCGGTCAGAGGTTCATGTTAAAATGCATTAGCAGGATTTCTAATTCAGGCCTAAACAGGATTTCTATGATCAAATCTATGTGCAATATGAACTGGAAGTCTGACAGGAAGTAAAGTCACATGGTCAAACAACCGCAAATGATGAAGGAGAAGTGTTCTTACCAAACCTTGAGATCTGTTTGAGCGCCTGTATACCTCAGCTGTCCGCTGACCGGTGGGACTAAACATGAGTGAAGTGACGGGTGGGCTCCCGACGCTGGACCCTATAGTGTCAGGGCATGACAGGTGCGATTATAATCAAACACACACCCGTGGACGGGATGTTTTGAACCGCTCACTTGACCCCGAGGTTCTGACCGCTTGCCTGAATGGAATTTGATTTGCTGCTGTCACCAGGTTTTCTAACCAACTTTAGCCACACAACTACTATTATCTATCATAGGCCTACTTCTTATTGTTATTAGTATGTAGAACGGAGGCTTCATGAGCCTTTTGCACAGTATGATTCTTTGCGAACTTGTGTAGCTAACTCATCCTTCATATTTTATAACAATAAACTGTATATGCTACATTACTATCCAAGATTTTACGGAATGACTCAAAAACTATTTATATTAATACTTGTAAGTATTTAAACTTTTAAGCTCTTAAACTAATAATAATAACAATAATATAGGCCCTATTTTGACGTACTTTTCTATTTTCTGCTACTTTATACTTCTGCTTCGCTACATCTCAGACAAATATTGTACTTTTTACTGCACTACATTTATGTGATGGCTTTAGTTACTCGTTGCCTTTCAGATACAATTAACAATGCAAAATATAATTAATAAATATATATTATATCAATAAGACTTTATTGGTCCCCAGGAGGAAGTTCACAAGCTACCCAGCAGTATGTAAATTATTATCTAAAATATATCAATAGAATAAATGAGCTCCACCTTTAACATCTGCCACATTAAAGCTCTGAACACATGAATGCATCAATGCATATAACACAAGTATTTATAGTGTGCTATTACTACTTTTACTTAAAAGATTAGAGTACTTCTTCCACCACGAATACTCTTGGGACGTTGTTAAATATAAGAAACATTGGCATGGCTTACTATACCTCATAGAAATTGTTAGAATTGTAATTTAATAAAAACAGCTTCAAATATTCCAGAAGATGTAGGCCTCATGAAACAGCCTGTTAGGTGTAAACCACTGCTTCCTGTGTAGACTGTAGACCTGTGGGGTTGTGACTGGGAGAACTAGGAGTTTGCATTCATTTGTGAAGTATTAATGTATTTATTTCAGAACTAATCCAGCAAGCCTATTGCCCTTAATAGACACCTTGCAGCATGTACAACAGAGGAAGACACGCCATCTAGTGGACAACAAGAAAAAGTGCAAGAAAAAGTGACAATTTTCAGATTTTTATTTGGTAGCTTCCGACGTATCACAAGGCTCAACAAGATTCACAATACATTAAGCCAGCAAACAGTACGTCTCGTACTGTGACGTAAGGGGTCGCTCAACATCCTAGCAGTGTACAGTAATATACATGAATACAACCAATTCAATCAATGAGTGAACAACTGAAAAGGGTCCATATTATTGTTATAGTCGATGTTGGAATGAGGAACGTTATATGTACATGAGGTTTATGGATAGAGGTTTTATGGATGATTGACACACGCACACACACACACACACACACAATGAAATAAAAAATCTTACATCACAAAAGCGCTGTATAACTTTAAATGGGAAGAGCATCATAACACTAAATACATAGTGAACATACACAGTAAACCTGACAAATGTTTACCCATAGATCAGCAAAGACACAATCCTCTCCCTTTTGTTCACTAATTACTCGTGGGTGCAGATTTGTCGCCACAATGAGTATTCCAACATTCATGGGTCAGATATGGCTCTTGGCTATGCGAGCCCATTGAAAAACACAAACCATTGTTATGTTTTTAAGTGTGCTTACGGTGCCAACGTGAAAGATGGGTAAGGGGGAAGCCGACCTGTATAGGGGTGGATATATATGCATGTTGACATATATACATATATATATATATATATATATATGCACCATGATGTTTGCCTTTCTTACGCATGAAGCTTCACAGCTAGGGGTGTAACGGTTCAGTTTGATACACAGGGTGCTTGGTGCAAATAAACCAAGCAGTTTGGTTAGTTACCAGCCATTATCCATCAAAGGCTTAATGTTTGGTAAGTAACCGTGGCATGTGTGTGGTTGGTGGCTGGTTGAAGCAGTCTCACCTAGCCAGAGTCAGACTAATTGGTTTGGCTGGGTGAGGCTGCACACCCGTGGGCCATTGAGTAATCAAGGCCCACAGGTTAAACCAGCCACCACCACACACACTCAGGAGAGCGCTAGCACTGTTACCATCTGCTCTGTCGATATTCATGTAACAAACTACAATAAACCGGATTATTCACCACCTTCCTGCGACCTGTGTCTTGGGGAACCCTAAACGAGCCACTTATGTGGCAAACAGGTTTGCTACAGTAACCCAGCAGTTTGGTTAGTTACCAAACATTATCCATCAAAACGCTTAACGTTTGGTATGCACACCTCCCTGTTTTTAACGGTTTCAAAACGTATACTTTGGTTTTTAATACACATGCTGTAGATTCGTATTATAACTTGCCACACCTTCAGAAGCACACATGAAGACAAGGACCCTGATAAGAACGTCTGTCCTGTGGAAGACGAACGCAGATGAGGTCAGTTTCTGGCATCATATTGTGTGGTGGACATTAGTGCCTACGATGTGAACCTTGAGTCATGTGAACCGTTACACCTCCCATTAGAACACACGTATTCCCATAGAACTACCAGTGCAAAACCAGCTCAGCATTTTATAACGGAAATTCAAAGAGGCCTTATAGATCCACAACATTATAAACCACCAGTCTGCCTAATATAAAATGTACATAAATATATTTACAAAAATACACACAAAAGTACATTTTTGTACTCCAGCAGTATTGCTGGTGGAACAAAATACAGATGTTGTCATTTCATACAACAGAATCTATGATTTTTGCATCCCTTCTGGCAACTTTTTCGCTAGCTTGAAAAGTTTGGGGCAAACAAACAGCTGTGCTTGGTTGGTAACCGACCTCTAACTGGATTCAGACAAATCAGGGAAACAATCAGTGAAATATTTTCCCATTTTGACTGTTGAGTTCACTGGAACCTTGCTACACGTCAGTAACCGGCCCATTTCTAGAAGGTTCTGGCCTTAATACTGGCAAACTGAGCCAAGGTAACAGACTGTACACTACACTGTACACAAGTAACAAGCGCACGCTACCAAAAATAAAATAGAAAGTGCAATATTGTGGAACAAAGACAAAGACAGTTTTTGGTGGCATGTCCTTGTCCCAATATTGTCCAAATATTGAAGAGCTAACATCAGACGGTCTACGCAAGTGTTCAGCGACACGAACAACCTGCCTCTCCTTCAAACAGTCCTCTCCACCAATCATCGGAGGAGAGGCCTCACCCAAAACAATTCTAACGGATCGGACGTGTTTGAGTTAGTGCACCTCTCGTTTAATCCGAGGCTAACAATAATAATGATAATAGCAAGTACCATGGTCCATGCCTGAAGCATTATGTATTCCTAAGGCAACCTCTGTGCTTCCTCTTTCCCTCTTTCGGTTACGTACAGTATCCCAATTATGGTGGGGGGAG
>OMKP01030190.1:0-10261 GCA_900302375.1 Bathygadus melanobranchus
AGCCTGGGGATGTGGCATCACGTGTCACGTTCTGGGTCATACAGCAATACACAACCCTACCAAAAAGGAAATAGTTTGTTGTTAAATTATTATTATTATTATTAGTCACACATTCCAGAACATATTGCTCCAAACTTGATAGAATGATAACGTTGGTTCATTGCTTTAGTATTATATTATATTATAAGTAATTCAAAATGGAGGTCCAATGCAATTTAAATGGATGCCATGTTGAATATGATATATACCAATACATATGATAATAAGCTAGAAGGTCTGTCTGTAACAAGCTAAACAACACATGTTGAATCCAAACTTGATGTTACAGAATCATCACAATATAGCACTGCACCTTTGTGAGTGTGTATGCATGTCAAATCATGCTCCATTGAAAACATGTGATGCCATACACATCGAAACAAAAAACATTTGAGTTCAAATGCATAGTAATCAAATCAAACATCATCAGTGATCATTGTGCACTTGTGAATTTATGAATTTGCAAGCAAGACAAACACGTTTCCAACAAAATATCCCAACCCCAGGTTAATCATTACAAGGAAGAAGACGCCTTACAATTTAGTTCTGCAGTATTTTGCGGTGACTATTTTGGTCCATCTCCACAACATCTGGACTCATTTGTGTAAGATCTGTGCCTCTGTTAATGGCGGCTATGCCAGGACTTTCATTTTAGTTTTGGGTGCGGGGGCTGGAACAACAGGGGTCTCCGCACACTTTCTTTTCATTCTTCACTTAAAAGACCTTTCTTTCCTGAATTCTTGTTCAAAAAGTTTTAAGCTGATTTGTGGGCACACATTTATCATGTTTTATTTCTGTTATCATATTGTATTATAAAAATATTCCAATTGTTGCAAATGTAAGAGAATGTGACCTGGACATGACATGATGGGCATTACCTTTTCAAGGAGAGCCAAAACCTGACTCTAAAATATGCTTTCAGGTTTCTTTTCATTCAGAAGCAGTGCTGCTGGCAGCCCTGTAAATGCCCGTTAATCAGGGTTACCTACCTAGAGTTATCTAAGGTATCTCCTTCAAAGGATAACAGACGCCCTGACCCACCATTAAAACATGCTTTCAGGTGTTTTTCATTCTGCTGCAGGGCTGCAAGTGTTGGGACCAAATGCACTCGGCCTTTAGGGGGCCTACAATAGCACCTCACTGACTATGACCTGGTCGGTTCTGATTGGACCATCCCTCTAACGTTGGCTTTTCCAGTTAAAAAATAGGTGTATGTATCATTGAATCATTGAATATTGAATTAATATTTATATATATATATATATATATAGTATATATAGACTAAATAGCTACATTAAATGTTTAATGTAAATTAACAAAAGGACACTTGTCAACGCTGAACTAGCAATGCTGATCTGAGGCTCTTTTTTAATTGCATTAAAAAGTTAAAATATTAACCTTGAAGAGGTTAAAGTATTAACCCTTAGCATTGATTATTGCCGTTCTGGGCTTGGACACGCTGTGTCGTACAAACAAACTTTCTATGCCAGCAGAATGTACAAAGTGTTAATCAGCAGGTACTGTATAACCATATCAGCCAATAAGTTATGCATGCAATAGCATGTGTTTAACCTAGAGAGGGCATCATCCAATGCAAACCAGTGAATAAGTGGTGTTGGGGATTGTTTCTCCTTTAATGAAACAGCAGGGATTGTAAAGAACGTACTTCATCCCAGGGATAACGTGTGTCTCCCAAGTCACTGCTGTGAATCTAGTGACCATAGTAGCTTCAGGACATCATCTTAACACATCTGAATTCTCTGACTGCTGTAGGTCATCCAAGTTGCCCCAACAGCACCTGCTGAATGAGGAAAACAACAGGCCTTCGCCCCAAGCACGTCTCACCGTTTTGGGAAAGCATTAGCTTGACATGAAAAATAACTATGGTGTAGTCTCTCTAAAGAAACCTTCCAAAGCGGTTCTTAAAGCCCTAACTGTGCCCCCATTTTACCAGGTGTCTTTGTACCAGGGACTGCCAAGCTACACGGAGGCTGTGCGCTCCCTGAATGACACTTGCACTGTCAAGTCAAGGCCCGCGGCAGCTCTTATAAGTGACCCTCTGCCAGGTTCCTTGGTAGGTGGGCATGGATCATTTTGTGTGGAAAGTAATCTTGGCATTAGGCCCCGTCAACTTCAGTGAGAGAATGAATCTGTGAGTTGTGGAGAGTATTGCACAAGAGCCAGAGTTTGCAATTGACTGGCACCTTGGTGGAAAAGTCTATGTTACGGTAAATGAGTGATCGTCACAATAATGGGTACAGCCAAAAGGGAAAAGCTGTCACTACCCTGGCTCAACCTAGTTCAGACAAGAGGGTTGATGCAAATACTTGACCTGAAATACAGTGGAGCGAAGCGTGAGTGTTTCAGATAAAGTGTGTTTGTGTAAATGTGTATATTATGTTAACGATTACAATATAGATGTATATTAATGCACCTTCACTTTAGAAGGAATATAGAATATATTAACACTTCAACAAAAGTGCACACGCAAGTCAACGCTCACACCATTGTGTTAATCGGACACAGACACACAATGGCAAACTATCACTTATCATGTACACTGCATGGTTGAATGTCAAATTGGCTGCTGTAAGCATGTCCTGAAACACCCTATGTTTTGGCATGAAACAAACAACATGGATGCGTTTGATTGTATGGTTATTTGAGATTATTTTACATTATATTAGGGCTGAATGATAAGGTAAAAAAAGAGAGAGAGACTATTTTGAGAGATATTGCAATTGTGATATGATTCACTATTAGTGGGATCATTTTTGCATCATATTGTGACATTTGTTGGGGTCTGTACCAACAAACATGTTTTCTTACATCTGGAGAAAGATTTGTGTATACCAGGGCATCTCTACAGCACTACAGTACTTCAGTTATAATGGTGTTATACGTATTTTACCCTTATCAAATCAAATTGCAGCTCCGAAGATTTCCTAAGATTTCCATGACCATACAGCAATTTCGATAATATTTCTAGTAATTGTTAAACCCTGCATTATATACTTGAATTTCAATTGTATTTAGGTTATGTTGTATATACCTCAACTCTCACTCACTTCCTTGATGTGATCATGGATTGCAATAATTGCGTGCTATGGGACTGTCCTCCTAGAAGCATTATAACGCATTGACAGTGCAGTGCCTTTTCAGATATATATATACAGTATATATATATATATATACAGTATATATATATGAAGTCACAGCACTGTCAATGCATTATGGTGCATACATACTGCACTGCATTCATCTGTCGATTGTTGAGCCTGCCCCATCCCGTTTACAACTAAGCCTATCAAATTGTTGTTTTTGACTTCAACCTTGACTTCACAATTCACAACATTTAACTCCATGATTCAAGACTGCATCAAATGCAACATACATTTTTCTTTCCAAGCCTAAGAAACACACACGTCAACACTTTGGTGTGCAGCCGTGTTGGCTTGAAAGCCTATTTGGATGTAAATGAACGGTCAACACAGTCCAGCACCATGGGATTGTTACGCATTAAGCGGAATAGGAGTCTAATTCTCTGTAAGGCAATGTGTGAACAGCACTGCACTAAACAGAACTCACGGCCAGCGATATTCACCTGAATACGCTGATTTTAAGGGTAACGTTACCGTACATATGTGTAATATTTGGATCAACGCTTAAAATTATTAATGTACAATTCATCCCCCCTATACATACACACTTGAGAATAAAATCATTGTTTGAAAGTATGTTTTTCAAGTAAAATTCTGATAGTTAATTTGTATAGCCCTTGAAGCCCTTAGCCACAGTTATATAGTATATATATTAGTTATATAACATATATAGAGTTATGGCGTATGATATGGGTTAGACTTAAGCCTGGCACTTTGAGAAGGAACACATAGGGATCCTTCCTTGCAGGGACGCTGAGGAATGAAATAGGTGCCGACATATAATCCTAGTAAAACAAATAAACAAAAACAAATGTTATGTAAAATATATATATATATATATATATATATATATATACAGTATATATAAAACTAATGGTTGATAATCTGTTGATCTGAGTAAATGCAAAGTGACTAAGGAATTAAACGTCAGTGAACCCAAAAGCATGTTTTTTTGGTATCTTTTCTATGATCCTAAACATTTAATGTGGTAATATACCACTTGTGGTAATATGCCACTTTCTCACTGTTGCTAAAATAATAGTGTAATACAAAAAAACAGGCATCAAATCCTATGTTTTGTCCCGGTTTCTGAACGTTCTACTCTGCTCCAAACTCCGGTTCCGTTCCTTTCATGAAGTTAAAGTGCCTCCAAAAAGCCAGTTAATGCTGAGAGGGGATACTATAGTGTGTGGATGTGTGACGCTCTGTCTGGGGAGCGGTTCATGTTGAAGCTTCTTGGACACAAGTATAAGTATTAAAGTATAAAGTGACGGTGTGTGGCACATTTCATATATGCAACATTGCTCATACTCAACGAGGTGTACGAGCTACACAGTTTAAAAGGTTGAAGTGGACAGTTACCATGGGGACAACACCTCGCCCCTCTGTAGAACTCTTTTTATTAATAATGCCTGAGCTGCAATTTCCATTCAAGTGTTTGCCATTGCATGGCAATTGCTGTTAGTTTATTGTGCTATTTTGGCTGTTTAGCCAGGCCCATGTGGTGATGTAAATAAGCTGTGACATGAGGCAAGTGGTCTGGGCATCCGGTCATGTTGTTGGGATCGTATGCAACAGCAGCTGATTTTGCCGGAAAGTATGTGTGGCAGTTAACATCTACTGAGGCCAGGACCAGTCCAGGAGTTGTTTTTTAAATGCATTCAAGATAGACACTTAATATCAGATACCAGATTTCAATGAGCATATTAACCAATTGAGCAACTTTCACTTACTTGACTTTTGGAAGGTATATTAGCTCTCATATTGAGAAGAACCCTTTTGTAATACAATTATTCCTATTCAAGAGTAGTTGAAAAAGGCACTTGCAGATGCTTAGTAACTAACAAAGGGTAGGAAAACGAATAAAACGATGACTTGTAACAACCCTGCATTTGTTACCAGCAGATTCAAACTAAAATAAATGTGTTCTATTTTCTTATGTTATATTTCAACATCACGTATGGTTAAGCATGTAGGGCTACACAGTGAATTGTCATTTTGAACAGTTGCTCGTCAGGCATCTCAAACCTAAACCTAAATATCCCACTTGAGTCAATTGGAAGAACATCGGACTGATTGGACCATTTCTGTTGTCTACGACAACACTCCGCTTAAGAATATATTATTAAAAGTATTAAAGTGGGTACAATTTTTACAATGAACTAAAACACAGAGGTTTCTGGAACTATACATCAACAAATGATGACAGTCATGTTAAATACAATATATATGTATCTATTTATTGTGCATGTGCAGACATTAGAGAAGCAGAAAACACACAAATCCACCCACACAAGGGTATGTTATCGGATGCTTGGGTAAGGGTCCATTTACAGAGCTCCAGGTAGCTTTCATCAGCGACATATTTAGTGTGAGCACTCCCCAGAGCAGTCAAAACGCACACACAATCCACACATCACACACACATATGCATGCACACACACCAAAAACAAATACAGCTAGGTGGTGTGTATGAAACACAGTTTTTGTTAGCGTGAAGTACTTTTAGTGGAAAGAATTCAGAGGAAAATGCTAGCAGCAAAACACATACCCACACATATAGCGACTCTTTAACATGCTGTCCATGGTTTATAGACAGATTGTGTGACCGCATTTAAACGACAAACTATACCTCAAGACTGACTATGCACAGATCCATGTAACTAGAAATAAACAGCTATACGAGACTTGGGTGGAATCAAAAGATAAAACTGTGTCCCTTATAACAACAGTGAAAGAAAACTATACAAATAGTAAAAAGTAATTATTGATGAATAAAATAAAAAGCAAATCACTGCAGAGTATTAATTAAATTCAGTCTGAAAACCAACACAATGGCAACACAAAGACTTTTACCTTTCTATCTTTCTATTTTAGCTGTATCAAGTAATCCTTTAGTAATGTAAATAGTTCATGCCTTGGAATATGTTCAAGTGGTTAAAATACGTCAAATATGCAAAGAGAGGGAGTAGTTAGTTTAGTTCTAGTTTAATGAAATATAGCATTGTTGAAATGTATCTTAAAAATATTCTTCTTCTACATAAATATTAATAAACAGGGAAAGATATCCTCATAAAATGTATAATCAAATGTATTATAAAAAAATGTCCAAGAGACAGTAGGTACAGTGTTTTAATAAAAACAGATGGATAGCCATTTCCAGTATGCAGGGTTTCTACATGGAATGTGTGCTTAGTAGTAATGTTATGTGTGTTAAGTAGGAGGAGTGTTTACATTTAATTTGTGTGGTAGCAAGAGACAAATTGAGTCTCCCACTTTTCTTTTAGCTTACTTGAACTAAAACAGAAAAAACAATATTGGTGACCAGGTAGTCCAGTTTTACGCCCTCACAGTTTCATCTTTCGGTACTTTTAAGAAAATGCAGGGTGGAGAAACCGTTTTAGTGGATAGAGAGACTAATTGTTCTAAATGCGGCTCTCATTTTTCTTCTCACTCACTCAAATATCTATCAAAAACCAGACCTAGTGTACAGTTCAGCCCTTCAAGGTCCTGCTATACTTCTCATGCTATATCCAACAGCACCATTGTTGATTGTGATTACGCTCAATTTACTTACAATCGTTACTTACAACCGTCTCAATCGTTTTGTAATAATAATAATAATAATAATAATATGATCATGATGATGATGATGACGATGATGATGATTATGCTGATTATTGTTATTATCATTAGTAATTATAACAAGAATAATAATATGAATAATATGGCTATAGTATACAATAGGCTAGAATATAACTAAGGGTTATGAAGGTTCCACTTTAGAAAAAAAACAGAAATGAACTGAACTAACCTTAATCCTGGAAAAAGGCAAACACCTCAACACGCGCAAAAGCGGGTGCGCGCAGACACACACACACACACACTCATACATATAACCATATAAGTCATATAACCATGTAGAATAAAGTAGAAAAATAGGCTACATAGGTGGACCCGATGAAATCAAAAGCAGGTTTCTGCTTTGTGTTAGTGTTTCCGTCAGCAATACCACAATAGCCCGACGTTGTTGTAAACGCTCAACGTAAACGCTCGTTGGGATCGTCTGTCAGTGGTATAACAGAAGTAGGGATGCAATCACAACGCTGTAATGTACTGCCTAAATGCATGGCGAACTTTATGACCTAGGATTAATCAATTAACAACGTCCACCTTCACAATTAGAATGCGTTATTGAGAAGGCCTGTTTTTAAACAGGGCCTTTGGCTAGCCTATTTTAGTTATTTTACAAGTGAAATACATACAATGGTTAAGACATATAATTACCTATAATGGCCTCTTTAGAAAGACCGAAATGTCATATGCCATTTTGTCGGGATAGCCTACAAGGGCAAAACTATTGATGCATAAAAAAACACTCCCAAGAAAAATGAAACACGGCACTGAACCCTTTTTGTCGTACACATTCCCAACACGCACACCAAAACCTAGGCTCCACTAAGAAGCGAAAAGCCAGTATTATGAAACGCAGGTCGTCTGGAACAGATTCCACGTTAAATAGAAGATGGGCTTCACCAAGAGACTGGCCAACATACACTTAGGCTACGTTCTAACTTAGGCTATAACCTTATTCCTCAAGATAGTTTCATGGATTATTATGTTATAAATTGGTCGTAACGTCCAAAAACAACCTTAGGGCTTGCCACCACGCCTTTGTGAGAGGTTTTAAAATCAAAGGTTCTTGTGGAACTAACCGTGAGTGAGCGGTCACCTGCGGTCCGTCAGGTGCAGCTCCTTACGGGACTCGACAGAGAAAACCGCTTCTGGTCTTTTTTGTTCTCAACTGAAACGTTTGTGCTCACTTGTTTTGGACAACGAGACATTGTTTTTTGCGATATAACGCCGCGGCGTTGTGGCAGGCCTGTTTCAAAGTCAGTTTTGACAGTTTCCCCCCACACACACCCACAAAAAGCAGAGGAACAGCCTACCGCAATTTACCGAAACTTCAACCAAAACAAATCACGTCCCACTCAATTGCATATTTACGCCACACACGTCGCACAGACACTGAACAGTCACACAGTCAAACTGTAGGCGATATGGCTGTTATTAGAAGTGTGTAGGACCTACTGTGTAGGTTCCTTGTCAGAGGAAGCCTACCTGCCCGCTGCAGCGTGTGTTTATGAGCTCCGGGGGTTTCTAATGTGCGCTCGTCGTTCCGTAAACCGGTTCTCCAAAACTTCCTCCGCGTCAAGTTCCAACCACCGAGTTTCGGCTTTACTTTTGAGAAAAGGAGCGATGGAGATTTAACGAATCTTAACTGTTCAAAGAGGGAAAAGTGGGCGACTTCAGCATCTAACCCAGATGCTGTGACACAACGCCCGTTTGTCTTTCGTCGCCTTTTATTGTTCGGCAAGTTCGCCACCGAGAACGTGTGCGTGTTTCTCTTTTGGGAGTCGCGAGCAGTCTTGGCCGTTTTCGAGGAACACGACGTGAAAAAAAGTAGTGGCGTTGATTTGGCGCGGATCACACCGGTCTCGAGGCTGGCGTCCGCGGCGGGGCGCGCGCGCTGAATGAACTGTGGAACATGTGGAAAGCCCGGAGGCTCGCGAGCGAGAGGTTGCCTACTGTACCAACACAAGCGGCGTGCTCTTATACAGTTTAGCAAGAGCAGGAAAGGATATCGCACACGGGACGCACACACACGCACGCACACACACGCGCGCGCGCGCACGCACACACACACAAGCGCACGCGCACACACTTCTCGGTCCTCTTAATAAAACAGGTTGTTAATTTGTCGCGTTGTTCATCAACATCAACGGAGTTTGGTCTGGTGATCTTTGTAAACCTCTTCTAGGACATCATGCGTTCCCGCCATTCCCCACCGCACTGTCCAATTCCCAGTTTTACCCGTAGAGAGAAGAGAAGTGAACGGGAAAATGTGTTTTTCTAAGACGAGACGAGGCTATTGTCCGTTATTGCTCGGTGCTTGTGCGAACCTGCACCAGCTCATCTCCTCCCCCTGCTTTCCCTCCGACAGGAAGAGATGATGATGCGCAAGCAAGGCAGAAACGGGGATCCCCTGCTGCGTCCAATCCCGACGCCTCTCCGCTCTGCCCTGGTCTGCGCGCGCGCGTGTGAGAGTGTGTGTGTGTGTCAGATTGGTAATCCAGTCACGGGGGTCAACCGTGACTTTGAACCACGTGTGACCTGATGAATTGTGTAGTTGGCAACAGTTGATATTGAGGTGGACAGTGTGCTTCCCGATTACAGTGGCGACCACGTGTGTAATATATATATATATATATATATCCATCCTTGCTCAGGGCAAGAGCAAACAGCGGAGGCACTGTCAGATAGCAGTCTCATGGACTCCCCAAAATGGTGGATGTGCACCAGTTTAATGAGTGTCATGGACGCTAAGGTCTCTCCAGCGTTAGTTATTGTACAAAGCACAAAGACAACCATTATAATCTATACCATGTTCAAACGATACTGGAGTCAGAATATTAATTAAATCCAAGTGGGTTTCAGCTACACTTTTTACACACACAGACTCACGTGCATACAACCTCATTAGATCATTTCACTTGTAAATGGGTAAATGCTAAATGGATTGCATTTATACCACACTTTTATCCAAAGTGCTTTACATTGCCTCACATTCACCCATTCATACACACTCATACACCGACAACAGCCACCTCGTCAGGAGCAGTTGGGGTCAGGTGTCCTCGACAATTATCTAGGTGGAGCCGGGGATCGAACCGGTTGCCAGACAACCGCTCTACCTCCTGCCGCCACTTGTATTATATACAAAGGCATCAGCATGTTTAATTTGAATTATCCATTTAAATATATGTATAGGGTTGGGGTTATACTGTTGTACAGTAAGGTGTCAACCTAGCAACTGTAAGTTTGTAAACTTGCTCTATTGACCTGGCAACCAGGAATGCTTGTAACTTGTTCTGTTCTAATTGCAGTCTACCTTCAGAGATATATTGTTGTCTCCCTCTTTCGACAAATGTGTTACTTTTTTGTAAGTCGCGATAAAAGCGTCTGCCAAATGCTCTAAATGTAAATGTAAATGTAAATGT